>NNCF01127864.1:860007-918707 GCA_002313205.1 Laupala kohalensis | reverse complement strand
TGTTCACAAATAACACACAGAAAAAAAGCTTGAAGACTCAGCTCTGGACGCACCGTCTGCCTCGTTGATTCTGAAGCAGTGTTTTACAAGAATGAGTGGAAGAAGATCACTCCAAAAAAGCATATACACCTATTGTTGAAAAAAGAGAATTAATATCATTGGCGCTTATAAAAAGCAGGCTTGCATTGTCGAGAAGAAATTCAATTGCTTGGACAATAATATGATCAATTAAGAATAATTCACAGTATAAAGAATGTGAATGAAGAATAAATGTTTCAATATGAAATTATGCGCATAAAACAATAATATACGATACAATACGTATTTTCTTCCTAAAAGGTCGGCTTCTCATACGACAGCAGGCTTAAAACATACAATATAAAATCAGACAAGTGAACAACGTAATTGTTTCGAGACCTAGAACAGCACCCATAATAAAAAACAGTTGAAAGTCGTAATTGGCCGTCCACCGACAGTGGCGCTGCTACGCCGTAATTCAGAACTAGCTTTGACACTGTAATTTTCGCCTCCGGTCACTGGAGCGACCTGGCCGCGTACGTTTGAACTATGTTAGCTATTACACGCGTGAGCCATTCTTAAAGGCCACCTTCTCCGTTCCGGGAAGGAAGGCTACTGAAGAATATTAATATATCTTCAAGGCGGGAGCTTCATTTTTGACGGACTGCGCAGGCGTGTAGCTCACCTGTACGCAAAAGGTGTCCGTTCAGTCCAGGTATACTTTCATCAGTTACCTGCAAGATCATTTTCGAAACATAAAGTAAGACAATAATTGAATGTTATTGAAATATTTGATAGAACCACGTATAAATGTAAAATATTTCACGTCATAACTCTTATAAATACGAAAAGCTTCAGTGAAAGGAGAAAAAGAGTATTAGAATACTGCAGTAAAATGGGAAGAAAGGGAATTACGAGCACAGTTGTGGAAAAAAGGGATAAAGATACCAAAAATGAAAAAAACGTGGTTTATAATTGCCTCCCGTCTAATCGAGAACCAAAATGTCACAGTATGGTATCTTTCCGAAGAGCTTTAATTTACCCTACGATAAAAGGCAAGCACCTAAGAATCCTAATCCTGCTAATAACCAGTGACTCAACGGGAATCGAAACTTTAATACTAATACAGGTACAATAATATACTATAAATATTACCTACGATAGTAATAGATAGAACAAAGAAAATAGAGATGCGATAAATGATGTGCATTTTTCTCGAGAGATTAATTATATAAATTGGAAATATCCGAAAGGTCGTACTGTGGCAAAATCTATTACGTGATTATTTGCAGAGTAAGTGGGGTTTTTTAATTACTTTGTTTTTAATTGGGAAATGTAGCGTGCTATTGAAGCTTATCTACATGGAGCGACAGGAGTTAGGAGTCGGGTGGTAGGTCATTGTTAGTAGCTGGGTTTACCAACAACTTGGCCAACTTGGAGGGATTAGAAGTGGTTAGTTATTGATACTAGGAGGAGCAGGAAAGAGGAGGGAAGGTTGGCTTTTCAGTAGTAACAGCTAAATTAACTGGGACATTAATGTGAAAAGCTACAAATTTTCTGGCCCCGTCGGGAATCGAACCCGGGATAACTTGGCGACAACACTACCACCTTCGCCAGCGGTGGGCTACAAGTGCATCTCGTGGGTGTCTTCGTTTATCCTCGCCTGCACCAGATGGTGCTCATCGTGGATGGTGCTCATCGTGGATGGTCTCACGGTAAGAATGTTTACACGGCCTCCTAAAACAGTGGGTTACAAGTGGGTTTGATTGTATGTTGGTGGGTAAAGGAACTATGTGCAATAATAAAGACGTGCGAGGGTTACCCACGAAGATCTCACATTGGTTTTTAATGTGGAATATTATTACATAGATTATGATGTAAAATGTGGGTTGTTAGAAGAAAGGCTATGAAAGAATATTAGATACAGTGGCTCTAGTAATACAGTTCTTGTGGTTTAACAATAGGAGATACGATCAGGTATTGGAATGTCCAAAACAAGATGAAGAAAAGCTCGCTTATGTGATACGACCACGTCAATATAGGAAAATAAAATGTTCGTTATTAATGGATAAAAAAGTACTAATTCTTTTATTATTATTTTTTTTTGAAATGCAAATGACTTCATAAATCCACTCACATATTTTTAATAGTTATCAGAAGCGGTATTTCCTAATATATTTAAGAGAGCTCAAGTAAATTCTTTACACAAGAAAGGAAGCAAACTCAATTTTGAAATTATCGACACTCTACTAATCACCTTCTCAAAAATCCTTGAAAATTTGTTCTATAAGCGTCTTCTAGATTTTTTAATGAAAAAAGAACATTCTCTCAGAATGGAGAAAATCCTCAGGGTACTTTTCTTGATTTATCCAAAGCATTCGATGTCATCGGTCAGGAAATTCTCCTTTCAAAATTGCAATCGTTTGGCATTCGTGGATTTGATCATCAATGGCTAACTTCTTATTTAAAATATAAATATCGGCAGGTCGAAATATCATGTTCTAAAAATAAAGAACTTCAGCATTACCTTTCAGAAACAGACCCATTTACTTGCGGAGTTCCTCTAAGTTTAATTCTTGGCTACTATTTTTGTTGTATGTGAGCGACATATCATCCTCCACATCAGGTTGCAAAATCGTTTTAGATGGTTACACGAATTTACTATATAAACACGTCTACTCTCAAGAAATTGTGTCTAACCTCTCGGCTTGGTTCCTTGTAAATCGTCTCCTTGTAAACATTGACAAGACAATGTTTTTGTCATTTCACAATAGTATCACAAAACCTTTATCCAAGGTTTCTCTTTCGTTAAATGGAACACAATTAAAAATGGAAAACATTGATAATCTTAATTAAAAATTAAGCAAACAGGGTTACGCACTCCGAATCTTCGATAATGTAGTTAATCCACGAGTTTCCCGTTGATTATATTTTGCAAACATTTGCTCCCATTTACGATCCGGCATTATCTTCTGGGGCAATTCCTATCAGAGCATACAAACTATTTATGAATCGGTTGACTTCGTTAAGACTGAATTACTAGTGTCACCCTTGCTTCAAGCGGAACTGTCTTATTCATGAACACAATACTCGCAAAAAGAATAATATTCATCTTCCAAGAATGTCAACCAATCTTTGCCAAATGGACCTTATCATTCGGGAATCGCTCTATAACATTCCCCCAATATATAAAAGAGATTATTAAATTGAAATTAAACTGAATTAATTTCAAATCCGCAGTCAAAAGATACCTAAAGCGCCAGTGCTTCTACAAAATAAAAGAATTTATTGATTTCAATAAAAGTTATATTTGGCTTGCACTTTATCACATCATTGCTGTAGTACATTGTTAAAGTATTATAATAAGTACTAAAGTAAGGTACTTTTAGATTTTGGCTACAAACATAATTTAGATATTCTATGTGGGCGACATGGTTCAGACAAAGTAGGTAACATTACATTCATAAACAAAAATGGAGAAAATGTTAATGATTATGCCCTAGTTATAGAAAATATTTTAGCACTTCTCGAAGACTTGTGGGTCGAACCTAGAATTGATTCACACCATATGGCACGGGGTAAAAATACATCCTAAAATACGCGAGGAAGAACAATTGTTTACAGGAAAGCCAAAAAAGGCTATCAATTATTAAGTGGTCAGATGGAAAAAAATAATTTCATAGGAAAGTTTAAAAGAAATGTCAGAAAATTGCACTCCGGTGTTCGAAAAAAATTACAATTAGGAGATATAAATAGCGCCGGGACTTGTATAGAAAATAACTCGCAGGGGAGGAGGAAGGGAAATGAGGTCATACATAAGAAAATTACGAAATAATAAAGGACCTAGTTGGTTTTCAACAGAGTGCAGAGAGGCTAAATTCCGGGTCAGACAGGCGCTAATCACGTTTCAATTACTATGAGATACAGAACTTCGTCAAAATTATATAATAGCGAGAGAATGTTACAAAAATACCACCCAAAATGCGTGGCAGGAAGCAGAAGCTAACCGAATTTGCGGTATTTTAAACAATAAATATCTAAAAAGACCCTTGGTCAACTATTCATATGCTCCGACAAAACCCAAGAATCCAGAATACCATAGAGGTGGTAGAGTGGGAAAGAAATTTCTCGTCGATATTCTCAAAAAATTCACAGAATCATATACAAGAAGTTCAATACTCATATATCGATTCTGGAAGTAGAGGGGCAAATCTCAGAAGATGAAATTTATAAATCAATTGCGGACCTAAAGAGAGGGAGAGCGGTTGGGGTGGATGGTTTACCTCCAGAATGTATAAAAGTAATAAGCGAAGATATAACTCCAATTTTATTTGAAATTTTCTACAATGTGTTGTCTACGGAACTTTTCCGGACAGTTGGAGTAGAGCCTCAATTCAAATAATATACAACCACAAAGGGATCATAAATGATACAAATAATCTCTTCTCGGTGTCGTGGGTAAAGTGTTGTGTAAAATATTGCAAAAATCAGTTGACACACTGTATAGAAACGCATAGCAAGCAATTGGTAATACAGCACTATTGATAATATTTATGTATTAAATTCACTCGGGGAGAAAGCGACGTCAGTCAAGAGGGGAAAGTTCTATTGCGCTTTCTTAGACTTTGGAAAAGTATTTGACACTGTCGACAGAGTTCAACTCAGGGAGAAACTGGGGGAAAAGGGTATTTCACAAAAGTTCATCAATGCACTGCGAGCAATATACAATGCAGATAAAGCATGTGTTAGACTTCGCGAAAATTTTGTCAGTGACTTTTTTTATGAATATTGGAGTGAAACAGGGATGTGTCTGCTCTTTGATCTGTTCATTGACGATTTAACGGAATACCTACTTAGATACAATATAGATGCATCAGTCTTAGAAATCTCAAGGATAACGATACCAGGATTACTTTGCAGACGACCTAGTAATTTTTTTCTAAATCGATTACGGGACTACAGGTGGCACTAAATAGTTTAGAAGTATTTTGCGATAATAGAAAATTAAAAATAAATACAGACAAATTATTGTTTTTAAATATGGTTGGGTTTTTAGCAAAAATGAAAGATGGACGTTCAAGCACAAGACAATCGATATTGTGAAAGAATACACTCACCTAGGAGTTAATATATCTATGAACTTGAACTGGTATAGACATAAGGGGAGAGCAAAGGGTAAGGGAATATTTGCTTTGAACGAAATAAGGAAATCTGCAATTAAAGTACCCGAAATACCACACAGACTCACAGACATGATGTTCAGTTCATTAGTTGTACCCGTGATTACATATGGTGCCGAAATTTGGGGAAGCACTAACAACTCCATTTTTTACCCACTACAGAATGAATATTTAAAGTAGGTTCTCGCCCTTCCGAGAAGCACTGCAAACTGCGGATTAAGATGTGAGTTTGGAGAATATTCACTAGATGTAATTTTGAAATTAATAGCGATTAAATACTGGTTAGAAATCAAGAATGATTCTAGGAATGAAATCGTGAAAAACATTGTTTTGAAGAAAGTGCAGAAAGAGGATGGAGGGGAAAGATAAAAACACTTTTATTAAATCTAAACCTCAGTAACATGTGGGACAATCATATATAAACAATCACAGAGCAGATTTAAATGAAATGAAATTGACATTACAAAATCACGAAAGAGAGATAACTGTAATAACTAAATTAGAAAAACGTTCACTAATAGTTTAGGTAGCAGCTGCATGTCAATGGGAGAGGAAGTCATACAAAGACTGACTAAAAGAAGCCGCGAGAGCGGGTTACGCATGGTTCAGACTTGGAGGTTGGAAAATAAGAAAATCGAGAATACTATTGAATAATATTTGCCCATTATGCGAAGAATATGAAGACTGGATCCATATCTTGTTCCAGTTCGTTGCAACTGAAAGATCTAGGAAACTTTGGCTACGGGGGGGAAACTTTTGGGATAGACTGCGAGATGTAACGTTAGGTATCGAAGTCATGAGAGATAATCGATCACCGGTAGAACAACTCCTTGGACATTTCTTAAATACAGTTAGAGGAAAGAGAGATAAAATAATTGCAGAATTAGAAGTAGTGGAAGAGAATGATTGTGCCTGCCTTCCTTAATTCTGTAACAGGTCCCTTAATTCTGGTGGATGATGAAATCAAAAAGATGATTGAAAGAAATGAAATAGTAATTTGAAATAAAAATCTGAAATGAAAAAAAGAAAAAGTGATTTGTAAATATGTAATGATTTGTAATATGTAAATATGCATAATACTTAGAGATAGAGTGTATTGTGTAAATCTGTATATATGTGTAAATACGTAAGAATATGTAAATATGAACATACATTTTCCTTATAATGACCGTTGGTTATCCGTGGTGTCCAACGGTGCTTAACGAGCACACCAGTTGCCATACATTTTTTAAATCTATTGTATTCATATTTAGGGTAAATTACATAAATTAAACTTTACTTTGTTTCGTTAACATTATAATATATTGCTACATCGTACACGATTATGACTGAAAGTGCGGAAGGAGTAACTGGCAAATTCCTTAAGAATGAATACCAGGATATTGTAAGCATAGCCCACGGCAACTACAGGGCCAAATCACAGGCGAATGGACCCTCAACCCGGCCAAAACTATGCTATATTGTAACCATATTGTAAATAACAAATAAAGCCCTTTTCAATTCAATTAAAAAATAACTGATAACAATATAAAAACTTCCTACATGCCTGTATTGTGTCTTATTATTCATTTAAGTTGAGTTTTATCTGTACTCAACCTTGGTACGATTGTGGTCCCATCCTGGCCCGGCTTTTCTCCGGTTTTCCTTCGGGTAAAGGTGGATTTTTATACTATCTACGATCTTGCCTACAGCGGGGTCAATTGAAATAATAAATTTCGAATTTAAGGTTCTTAAATATTTACGATTTATAAAAAATATTATCCAAATAATACATAGTTTGATAATAATACGTACTTGTAAAATAACGCTTTTTTGTTTTATTAAATAAACATTTGTTGGTATTCTATTAATATAACAACATATAACGAACTACGTTTATTTTTTCTGGAGAGTTAATTAGTTCTCTGTCCTCCACGTGGTCAGACGCAGTTCGTAACTACTTTTTTAACAATGTATTTATTATTATTATTAATTCAATTTTTTTTGTGGGGCTTCACGTCTCGTCGACATCGAGGTCATTAGAGCCCTAATTCGAATTATAGTTGTTTTCAAGATAACAATACATCTCAGATGACAATACATACCGCTCGATAATTCGATCAATCATGGAGTTAGTTTATAAACTATCCGCTCGGTGGCGCTATTCACGACACAGTTAACTTAAAAGTAGTCCATACGATTTAAATTATAATTGTTGCTGTGCCAAATAAAATAAATAGCGTACTTAATTTTATTATATTTACCTTAAAAACAAATTGTGAACACCCGTTGTTTACGCCATTTACTGCATTCACTGATAGCTAGCGTACTGATTGGTACTCTCTTGATAATATGACAAATTTTCGTACGAGCCCAAGGTTTCTAATTCATTACATTCATCTAACAACAAATGCGGTGCTGTCCTGAATATTGACTTATTTACAGAGTCACTAACTCACATACATAGAACAAAAGCTATTACAGACTCTGAACACTTGTGTCACGATCATTGCATAGGTTAACAAAGATAGGATTTTTCGAAACCCCAGTTTTAAAGAGGTGAATCGGATGACAAATAAATTTTCGAATTTTTGCAATTTTCATTGTATCCCGCTTATTAACTGAAGTATCATAATCCACATACATATATATTAAGATATGTCGGGAAGATGTTTTGGGTTTTTCGATTTAAAATTTTTAAGACTTGAAAATGGGTAAAAATATTTATTTCACCATAACTCTCCAAGTAACTGATATATCATCGCGGTTTTTGTAAGTACATTTAAAATCAAAACGTCTTCAAATTACAACCAGGAATGATCGAAATTCCTTCTTTTAAATGGATGGAAAGTAGTAGAAATGTTTGCAGCACTACCCTGACGGACCGACGCAAAGACAATAATATCAGATATAGGAACTTGAAATTTTGCTGGGAATTGTACACTCTCTAAGATATTTCTCTTTTCAGAAATTAATGTGTTCCTCTTTTCACAAATGGATGTTCAGAAATTCCTCTTTTAACGGAGTGATTTGGACTGAGATTTTTTCTTCTGAATTCTCGTTATATCTCACGAATTAGCGAATGTATTACGAAGAGTTGTTCCATGTAAATGTGCTATTTTTGTATTTTTGTGTATACTTATGTTATATTTTTGAATTTATAACGAAGGGAAACCATAATATAACAACAAAAAACTCGTGTTAAGTCCGGCAGGGTCGGCTAGTTAAATATAATTAATTATATCTAAACAAATATTCACTCTCAATATCTCCGTACCCAACAGTGGCATCTATTATGACGGATGACAGGAATAATAGTATGAAGAGAACAAAATGAGAATTAAATAATGTAAGGCGTAAATAAAAAATGTTTAAGTAGAGTGAGTGAGATTGAAGGTGTTAATCATTACAAATCATAATAAGATTTGCCTTCAATACGTTTAAGACAAGGAATGAACACTTAAGAAAGTACGAGTATGTAACCAATTTCGGGCATCTAGCTCGAATAAGGAACATTTCCCTCACCTTACTCAACGAGCTGTGAAGTATCGACGAAGAAAATTCTATTTAAAGAGGATATACGCCTTTGGATATATTATGTTTCGCATTGCCGTGAACTGATGACTCGGCTACCTCAAATTGTATCGTAAAATTATTATTTTCCAATTTATTTCGGTGATTAGATCTTCTGAAAGTTTGTTTTCTGTTTACAAGAAATGAAATAATTGCTTACAGACCAAATTATCTTCGAATATGATGTAAATTGTAAAGTTAAATGCAATAAGATCTTGAGAGATGTATTGTTTCGTCGATCATTACAAGAGAAATTCAGGATTATACGTATTGCGAAATAGTTTGTGACCTCTTAAAGCACATATCAGTACGGGACTTGTGCCGGTTCGGAGCCAGATAAAAGGAGATAAGCCCTTATCACAAGTCCCCTACTCACATCTCCACTTCGTAAAGAGACGTCTCTTTTCCTCTTACAATAGTTGTGCTGCGAAGTTACGAAATTTGAAGGATTTTACATATGCAAGCTTCACACTAAAATTATATTTTTATACGCAATTAACTGGCGCAATTTTATATTCAGGATTGTAGTGTTAACAAGTAATGTATCTGCATCTTATACAACTTGGATTGACAAGAAATTAGCTTCAATGAATTTATTATGCAACATGGTAATCAAACATTTCTTATTTTTACCGTCGGATAACAATCATAACTCATCTGAATTTATTTCAGCAGCATTGTGTATTATTGATCATGATAACGTTTCTGCGTTCTTTGTTCTTTTGTTCGCCGCAACATTAGGACATCCTTCAAGAACAACGATTGCATTACTACTGTTCAGACATTTTTAGATATCGTGTCTTTAGACATGTGAACAATCTGTGGACTCTATACTCTTTGTGACATCTCTCGATTGTTGAGCTTTTGTGAACCATTTCTTCAAATCTCACAGGTCCATTCAAAATTTACGCCTTTGAGTTTTAAAAAATGGATGAAATGGTTGAACATAGTATGACTGGCTTAATTAATTACAGAGATATTTATTAATTATACTGGAATCTACGAGGCTGCACTTCTCCGCCATAACAATTTACAATAACGTGACATTACGTAATATTCACGCCATCGAGCCAGATGAACGGTTACCCTGTGACGTCACGCTGTCGATCGATCGACCAATCGACGGACGGACTAACCAATCGCGCGAGTCTTCAAAGCTAGCCACGACATGTGGACAGCTCTCTCTCTCTCTCTCTCTGCACAACTNCTGATTTAGTACTTTCAACATTCGGCAAGCAAAGCCGGCGACTTCCCCTTCAGTTTGTATCAGGAGACAGCTGGGGGAATTATTCTCAACCTGAAGATTATCTCGTGAGGGAACCGACACGCCGTTGAATCGCCACGTGATAAGCGGTCATCAATTCAACCTCAACTGCACATCAACTCAAAAACCATCACCTCGATATCGACCCAACGCCATCCGAACTGAATCTTTGAAGGGACGGATCGTCTCACCTCATCCCAGTATTCCACATGAATTTCAGCTTTGTATTATTTCATTACTTTCTACTTTCATGTTTCATGTCTTCAAATTATTTGTTGGCAACCACACCTTGGTGTTATAAATGTTTTTGTTGTAACTAAATTCGGGAACGAAATGATTGAGAAGAAGTGAATTTGGACCCCATTTTTCCAAGATGGCGTCGCGAGCGGCAAAGCTTGAAGGTTGAAAACTCAAAATTATCATTAGTATTTCTAACTCAACAAGTATGCCAAATATAAACTCTCTGTGACCTTTTGCAAGGTTCATGGTCTAAAAGAGCATATGAAAGAAAAAATGTTCTTTACCAAAACTCATCTTTTATGAATAAATTCTTTCTTCAAACATTGTCTTAAAATTTCATGACGTTGCTCCACTTACCGGACTACTGGTGTATTGGAAGAGTAATGTTTTAATTGGGTTAATTTTTTCAATACGTCAAAATAGCATTATTTCAATTATAAAATAATTTCGTGATTCACGTTTCAATTCTTGCTCAGACTTTTAAGTAAGATCGAAACGCTAAAATTCTACCTCTAAAAGTATATTTTAATTCTCAATTAAATTAAATAATATATCATAAAAATAATTTTTAATTAATTTTTCATCTAGTATTTTGCATACATTAAACGATCAAATACGCTCGTGCTAATAATTTTTATCATCGATGGGTGACAAAAAGCATAAAACTATTTTTATCCTCGGATTGTATTAGGTGCTAACAAGGGCTTTAGAAATTTGAATAATGATTTATCTCCAAAATAAACGTCATGATAAAACAAATGCGTAATAATAGGGAGGATTTATTTTCGAGTGAACGGATTACGAACGACCTATGAGTAATCTGATGTCCTAATAATTGCGAAAAAATATACAGAGCCGCAAACGTGATGGCGAACAGTCTCATCCTCGACACTTTTTATGACGCGACTGTACGGCGTCGGCGGCAGCCCGGTGACGCTTATGCGACTCAGCAGCGGCGTAGGCGGCGCACGGAGGCGTGTACGCACGCGTCCAGCTTTATCTTTACGACGCTCTCGAAGGTTGCATCGTCGTTACCGACTCTCCTCCTGTGCTTTCATTCTTTACGGCTGGAGACGTTGCGCGAATCTAAAAGATTTCAGGAACCAATCTAATCATCTAACGCTGCGTCTCGCCTTCGCGTATCCTTTACTACCGATTTTACTAAAATAATACCCCACACCCTTATTTGCTCAATTCTAGGTCGATAATAAAAATAATTATTATTATTATTTTGTTATTATCTTTATGTATTCTTTCCCAGTACAAACTGGAAACATTCACTCACCCCATAGATGGTATTGGGATTGGATTTTATCGATACACAAAGGAAATTCATCCTGGCCTGTATGATGTTATGAATTAATTAAAATTTTTTCGAACGATGTAACATGTCTGCAGGAGGACAGCTTTTTTAGCAGCCTTCTTGATATCTTCTCGAGTCTTAGCACTTCCAAATTCTTCATAAACCTCTTCGATAAAATATCTTCGACAGATATCACTAAGGGGATAATTTCAACCTTGTCTAACTTCCATATATTCTTGATCTCCTAACTACCATATATTTATTATTATTATTATTATTATTATTATTATTATTATTATTATTATATTTCTGTTTATATCACGGTCCATTCCTGTTCTTCATCAATTGCGGGATCAGTTCCAAGCAATGGTGGGAACATTCAAAGATCAATGCTCAGGAAGTTCCGGACAATGAGAAAGGAGTTAAGCGATCAGTTGTGCTTAATCTCTACGACTATGAGATTTGTACGTAAGTTCTTGAGTATGAGCTCTGTGCTGGAAATAACTAAGGGCAGGATATGCTCTTAGTTTACCTTCCATTAGTTCTGAATGCTATCTGCCAGGTTGGCATATGTTCTTTGTTTCTCAGCGTAGGTTTCCTGTATATTTCAGTCAAGTGACACTGCGATGTCGACAATGACGGCTGTGTTTTTAGTTTTGTCTATGATTGTTATGTCTAGTCTATTGTGTTCTACCGTGTTGCATGTTAGAAAAGTTCGGTCGTAGTACAATTTTACTTTATCATACTCTTCCACCGGCTCTGGACAATATACATAGTTTATTATTATTATTATTATTATTATTATTATTATTATTATTATTATTATTTAACTTGAAACGTCAAATGCAAAATCAGCTAAATTAATTTTTTTATTGACTTGGAAACCGCAAAAACCGCTTTAAGTGGTGTAAAAACTGGTGTCCCGCGAGACTATCCTCCAAAAATGTACTTGAAGCTAGATTATTTTTTATGATGACCATCTTATAAAAATTGCGTTGTGTTTTAAATAAAGTTTATAAAATATCAATTTCAATTTGTAGCAAGACATACAAAAGTGCATAAAACGTTTTTCTTTATTGAACATTGTGCTCCAAAAGTATTAGAAGATAAATTCTAGATGCTACATGAATATATTTTTATTGAAAATATTGTTTGGTTATAAATTACACAATTTAAAGCCTATCAGTTTTCTACTCAATATCTTTACTAGAATGTAGAGTGCCTTTACATATTTCTTAACTTTTCTGGAATTTAGTAAACACTGTTCTGGTGTATAATCATATCACACGAATTTTTTGGTAACTACAATATAAATTAGACACTCTAGAATTGTTTTCTTTATTTTTATCATGATTCTCCGAAATTTTTTGTAGATTGTTTTCTTCTTAACGTAATATATAAGAATGTAGTCACAGAGGAATTAAATTTTTTTTAAACTAATCAAAATTTCGTCGTCAAATATATTATTGTATACTACCATTCACAAATGAATAAACTAAAAATGCCGTAACTTACGACTTCATGTATTGAAATTATTTTATAGAAACGACGAACAAATATATTAAAGTGTACGGTGACGTCGTATACTTAGGATATGTATCAGCGCAATGAAGATTGAACTTCGAAAGTGTTCCAATTTTATCTCCTTCAGTTGTTAGCAACGTTGCCAGATTTGTCGTAATGCGACGTTGCTGAATTGCCTATTTCTCAGCGTATGTTAAAGATTTTCCTAAGCAATGTGAGGGCATAATTAAGGTTTCGTTCATTGCAACTCCCAAACAGATATTTCGAGCTGATTTATGGTATAAACCAATTTCAAAAATCTGTGCGCAAATGTCACCTGGAATTGAACCAGCGACATAGCGACAGTACAGTCACAGCGGAGCTTTGTTTCTCTCAGTCACATCTTCTATGGTCATTGAGGAGAATGAGTACACAACTTGTAGTGTAAATACACATGAGAATACTAATCTCTATGAGATCACCTCAGAGGTCTGTGGATCTCGCAAGTTGAATGTCAATGGTAGAGTGCCATTATTTGTAAAACCGAGTGAAATCAACGATTCAAAACACGTTAAATTGGGTACCTATTTCTGTGATCGATAGAGACTTCGAGTTTTTCAACAAACATTATACCTCATCTATTTAAAAATACATTCATGTAGCAAAATAAATTATCGTTGAGAATATTTACGCGCACACAAGGAAATTTTGAAGAATTGTCCAATAGACTTTACGTGACAATTTTGAAAATTTTAATTAAAACTTTTCACGTGCATTTGTTTCTGAGATATTTCCGATGTCCCGTTAATATAGCATTGATTAAACTAACACCTTATGACATTTTTAATTATAATTAAAGTAAAACTGCAACAATTCATTTTGTGGTGAACTTCCACACTATCTAATGCAATAAAACTATAATAAAGATGTATTAACACGATAAGTTGGGTATTAACTTTTTTGTGAGTGTGAATGGTTCTATCAAAGTAGACTATAGCATTTTCATTTTCCAAGACAACGTTCGGTTTGTAGTGGTAGTTTGGAACCAAGTTACTTTGAAACCCCCATTTTAGAGTCAGCTATTGGTGTGCTACGCCAGCAATCTGATTATGGCGTTGCAAATATTCACTTTGCCCCATTCGTGTGCATCCAGATGTGATGTGAGCAATCTGGTCGAGATGTGATCACCAATATGTGTTGTTATTATTACTATTATTATTTAATACTGTAAATGTTGATATTTAATACTTTAAAGTGTGTTCCTTCACTTAGAGAGGGAGAAGAAAGAATTACAAGTATTATTTGTTTTTTTTTCATGTAATGTATGTACCTTAAAATCAATGTTTATCCTTTGTATAAGAAAACAAGATTTATATGTACACTGAAAATTAAAATAAATTGAAAATTGAAATTATGGACTTCCTTCTAAGCATAGCTGGTGAGTATTTCGGTACGCGTCTAAGGAAGTTCCACTTTGGTTAGGATATGTCTACTTGAGAAATATTTAGATGCACATTCTCCGAATGATCAGTTCCCATAATGGTTATTTTTGAACCCATTATTATTATCATTATTATTATTATTATTATTATTGATTTGGACTTATTTCTCAGCATAACTGGTAAGTATTTCGGAACGCGTCCAAGGAAGTTCCACTTCCCTTAGGCTGCGTCTCCTAGAGAAATTCTTGGTGCACACTTTCCGGATAATATGAGCCGCCCCCAGAATGGCTATTTTTTGGACCTCAGATAGACAGGTCTTTCCAGGAATTCTCTGAAGATTGTCCTGTATATATTTGTTCTCTGTTCCCCTGGCTCCGGTAATAATAGGTCTTCATTCCCCACAGGTTTTCATATTTGAGCAGTTTTTCTGCATCTTTGCTTACAACATTCATGGCGTTAGGAACAGAAACATTAATAAGAAAACATTTCTTACTCTCCTTGCGTATTAGGACAATGTCAGACCTATTTGCATTGATTCTCCTGTCAGTATTTATTGGTTGGTCAAAGAGGATTGTGGCTTTCTCATTGGAGTTCTCAGAACTAGGTTCGTGTTCATACCAGTATTCTTTCACAGTGAACCCGAAAGTCTTATATACTATATGCCAATATATAGTATGCCTTACCAAATACTCATTCTTAGCCAAAATGGGGCATCCTGAAACTAGATGGTCGATAGGCCTTCTGTGTCCTGATGTAATATTATTTTTTCGTAGTTCCTGGACCTTATTGCTTGGTCTTGAATAGCAGTAACCAAAGTTTCTGTTTCTCCTATCAAGTTACCATTTCTTAGCGTTGAAAATGAGGTTCCTTCATTAATACCTTCAGCGGTAATCCTGTCGCTAAATTGGCCATGATTCTTTTTATTGTCATTATTACTAACATCATTATTATGGTTTGTATTTTCGATCCCATGGCCACGAATACTGTCAGTAATGAGACCTAGCTCACCCGAAGCACGAGAAATACACTGAAGTATACGGGGGAAAGCGTCTGACGAGAATCCAGAATAACGTATTGAAGATAACAACGTCACGGCAAAGAAGGATAAACTTTCACGGCGGCACACAGCGATGGGCACTGAGGAATTGAAGTGAAATGCTATAGATATTTTCTGCTCTCATTGGTAATCCAACCTCGTGAAAAGCGAGTACGCTGCTTTGAACCGCTGAGATGGTACACTTTTGTTATCTGTATTATTACTGTATTTCTCATTTCGGCCAAATAAGGATCATTAAGATAAATTCCAGTAAGGCTCATTTCTACGTTAGTTTATTCAATTCAATATAGCATTTTATCTACAATATTTACATTTTAAATTACATGTGGCGAGGCTTCAGCCCCTTTGCCTTCTTAATCCCTTTAATGCTGTGGGCTGTGCGTTAAATGGACCAAAGTAGGAGACGAACGGATACAAAGAAGTTTCAATGAAGTTTCAATGAACGGATACAAAGCTTTTAGTATATTTTTGATGAGAAAAGATTCAAGAGGTCGACACCCTGGTGGTATTGTAACTCTTTGTAAAATTGAAAACAACTTTAGGTTCCTCGAAATTACAGTAAATTTACAAAAACAGTTTGTTTGAAATTAGATTGTAGGAATTTTGAATTGATAATTGTAATATTGTATAGACATCCACAAGGATCGACGTACTACAACAATACATTTTATGATGATTTAGAAAATATACTGGACAACCTAAAACTAGGCATCGGTTTGCAGGACTGTTAATATTAGAGGATTTCAATTCAAGAATCGCAGAAGAAACATCTGTCCCTCAAATAATTGATTATGATGATGACATTAATGCAAATGTAAAAGGTAGGCAAAGGACAAAGAATTTAACACAGATGGGAATATTCTCTTAAATTTATTTTGTACGCATCATTTAGAAATGCTTAACGGAAATCATGAGCAAAACCTTATGGGCAACTTCACATATCTTAGTACAAATGAAAGTAGTGATTGATTATGCCTTAGCGTGAGAGAAAACAGGTTCCTACTCAGTTATTCGCTCACACCTAGCCATAGGAAATTATAACGCAGCAGCTGAAGTACTACAGAACGGTCTTTATAAAGCAGGTAGAAATATGAGAGTATTGGAAACAAGCAGGTCTAAACAGAGGGAGACAGGTTGGTAAAACACTAATTGCGAAAAAGCTAAAATTGAAGCCGAAAACGCACTAAAATTATTTGTTTGGCATGGGGGGGGGGAATCTTGCGTCAAAAATACATCGAGTTAAGGAAACAGTATTAAAAAAACCGTATTAGAGATCAAATTAGCATGGCAAGAGGCGGAATCAATTAGAATACAAAATATAATTAATACAAACAATTCTAGCGATATCTGGACAAATATACGCAAATTAACTCGGAAATCGTACATTATTAATCATATAGACGGGTTAAGTTGGGAAATCCACTTCTACAAGCTCCTCAATACTCAAAATATAGTACTTACTACAACAATTGAAATGGAACTTCAAGTAGCTGAATTAGATAGAATATACTCGTAGAGATAGATGAAGTAATGTTCGTGATACAGGAACTAAAAAACAGCAAGGCATCGGGATAAGACGACGTCCACTCGAATTTTTTAAAGCATTAAACCACGAAATTGCTCCGGTACTTTGTGACATATTTAACTACATGTATACAATGGGTGTAATCCCTGTAATCGGGCACACATCAATTATTTTTCCTATATATAAAAACAAAGGCAATGTAAATGACACCACTAACTATAGAGGAATTTCAATCATCAGTGTAGTAGTAAAAGGTTTTTGTAAAATACTGTGTAATAGGTTGAAAAGATGGATTGAGAATGAAGAAAAACTATCAATTTTACAAGCAGGATTCAGAACAAATAATAGCATAATAGACAATATTTTTATTCTTTCCTCTCTCGCGGAACAGGCAACAACCGTTAAAGGAGGAAAACAATATTGCGCTTATGTTAATTTAGAAAAAGCTTTTGACACGGTAAATAGGAATATACTTTGGACTACATTTAGAGAAAAGGGTGTGTCGACTAAATTTATCACAATGTTAAAATCGATTTATAGTACTGAGAGTGCATGTGTCCGTCTTTAAGATGACACCGTCACAAAAATTTTGTCAGTAAATCAAAGGGTCAAGCAGGGTGTGTGCTTTCTCCATTTCTTTTCATATTATTCATAGATGGACTCATTGACAAATTACGTAATATTAATTCGGATGATCCTACAATAGGAGAAAACTATAGACCAATACCAGGATTATTGTTCGCTGACGATCTAGTTATCCTTTCAAAAACTCAAATAGGATTCCAAAATAGTCTAAACACGGTTGAAATATTCTATGTCGAAATGCAGCTTAAAATAAACATTAAGAAGAAGAAAACAATTATTTTCAAAAATGTCTGGGAGATCGGATTAAATGAAAAGTGGTCTTATCGGGGAGAAACGCTGCAAAATGTGAAAGGTATAATTTAGGTATAACTATAACTATGAATGTATCGTGGACGAGACACAAAGAAAAAGAAAAAGCATGCGAAGTAAAGTCACGGTACTGGAAATAGCGCCAAATCTTGCAGATAGAATGTTACTTCAATCTTGGTACCCGNTGGTATTCTCTGGGAATTTGGCCATGTGGCGGTTGAACTTACACTGAAATTCAGAGCAATAAAATACTGACTATCGATTAGGGTGGGGTCAAAAAATGCTATTGTTAGGGAATCGTATCGTAATAATGGAAATGGTAAATGGAGTAGGCAAATTAGAGAAATTATCTGTAATTTAGGGCTTGAATACTTATGGCAGACCACACACCTGAGAGTAGTGATGGCAAGGTAACTCAAAATAAATTATATGAAGCGCACAGATTAGAAATAGAAATGAGCAGGTTAGAAAAAAGGTCACTCACAGTTCAAACGGTTCTAGCAGGTCACTGGGGACGCAAACCATACATAAACTCACTGAAAGCGAGGACGCGATCAAGTTACGGTTGGTTTCGACTAAGGGAATGGAAATTACGAAAATTAAGAAATAATCTAGATTCGATTTGTCCAATATGTGTTGAGCAGGAAGAAGATTGGATTCACATCCTGTTACATTGTATACAATTAGAAAAATATCGAAATTTTTTGGAAATCGGGGGATTTATGAACAGAAACGTTAACTTGGCAATTAATATAATGCGTGACAACAGAATGTCTGTGGTGGAATCTTTGAGGTTACGGAACTTCCTACGTACGGGTGAAGAAAGACTATTTTGTAAATACATCTTCTTATATACTCTATTAATAAATACTAATTTTGTAATAATTCTTATAGACTCTTGTCTTTAGTTTATTCACTAGACACGTCGTGGAACATTTTGGAGGGAACGCGTCTAGATGGAATCTAGATTGCCGTATCTGAGTTACAGAACTGTGGTGGTAAGCCGCTGAGGGTTACCTTTCCAATCATCAAAGCTATATGAATTCAGATATAGAAATGAAAAGCTACAAATTTTTCTGGATAAATCTGTAGTAAGCGAGCACTCTATTCTTGAGCTATCAAGGGGGCTTCGTCTTATTATTATTATTTCATTTTCTCTTAACATCACATCCTCTCATCGTGACAATATTTCTATATCAGTACTGTAAACTTTCTTCCATAGAGATATACGTGTAGGAATCTCTCCATTTCTTTTATCGATATTCATACGAGTTTTTAACACTTTTTAAAACTTTTGTATTCCGTGTTGTTCCTCTCGTCAGAAAGTATATTGTCAGATTATTAAATAAAATTCATCAAATTAAGTACATCTGAAACGGAATATTGCATATCGATTTATGTACTTCTCTAATATTCCATATTATTCTTTGGGTCGTCTGTTGATGATGCTTATCAGCGAAGTAAGTGGCGCCTCAAGATTAGGAAAAGCCGACCTCGCGTAACAGGAAGAGGTGAGGAGGAAGAAAAATATTCTCAAACTTTCGCCCGGAACTTCCTTTTAAATTCCAAACTTTCATGAACCAGCTCATTTTAATCTAGGTACTGACGCGTTTTTACGAATTCATAATAAATTCCCTCGACATATTTTCCTTCGCAACTCTCCGAAATTACATAACTCAAGTTCATAACTCTCCTCCATTGAATTCCTTAGCAAGTGGCTTGTTTTCATTAAAAGTAAAATAATTTTATCTTGTATTTCTGGAAAATTATTTGCAGAGACAATTTTTTTGGAAATTCAATCATTACACATAAATCCAGTGGATTTCATCAAGAAAGTAAAAGAAATTCTCTCTTGATACTCCATTATGGTTAGTCCTTGAAATGATTCTAACGAAGGAAAAAATCATTCTAACGATGGTCTTCTGGAACAAATAGCGTGTCACTCAGTTCGAGTGGCAGGGAAAACTGGAGTCCCGGTTCGGGTTTTGCGGATACTTTCTGAGAGCACCGAGAAATTGGTCTGGAACGCTCCTTGTCCCGGTTCAATTAAGTAATTTCTTTTTACTGATTTTTCAGTTACAATTATCCATGCAGTTCAATAATTCCCTCTCTTCCAAGAAAGATCATTACAGTCTATCACAGAATGTACAATGACCTCTAGCACTCGTTAATGGATAAAAATTGTCCACAATATTTTTGGAAATTCAATCATTACTCATAGAAAAAGAACTTGCATATTACTCACTTAAAGATTAACTTTTGTAGAGTGGAATAATAATTTCACATTCTCAACAACATGAACAGTGTTTTAAATTGAAGTTTCAAGCGTTACATTTGAGTTTTATTATATATTACTTGGGAGAGAAAAAATGTGACAAAGACATCAATACAAGCGGCCTCACTCTTAGTATTGAAATTAACCTCTACGAAATCAATGGTAAATTGAATTTCTAGACATATTTTCCCTTCCACGAATCTTCTAGTAATCTGATTTTCTCACGAGTTTTGCATGATCTGGGTTTTCTTCGATTGCTAAAGGTAAATGCTGGAATGCTCCCTAGATTGTTACTCCAGAGTAAAACAGAATTCATCCTCCAATTATTGTTAATGTTATTCATACATGTATTTTTTATATTGTATGAATGTTTTATTATTTTATATTATTATTGTACGTATGTAAATATTGATGTAGGGTAACAAAACGTAGATTGAAGAGGGAAAATGGCAGCACATTTAAGTCAATCGTAACATAACTAAATTGGAAAAACAAAAATGGCCGCACTTTTAAGCCAAATGTAATATAATTAATAAATTTTAATTACATGAGAATTCGTAGCTAGCTCAGGGGTACCAATTTTAGATAAAAATACTGAACTTTCATATTTTAGCTATCAAACTATGCCGAGAAATAAAACAATGCCGGTAAACAACCATTACTTACCTGGCCGACTTGGTAGAGTGATGATTAATGCCTGATGTAATTAAAGTTTAATTAAAAATATAGAGTATGAATTCGGTCTACTCATTGTCGTGACACACACACAAATCCTTCTCAAAGGAAACACATCGTTCATGAAAATTTCGTATAATTTCAAAACATAAGTACATAATTTTTACTGACGCAAGTAATTCCCCTTTAGGACTTCCCAAAAAATACTGACAAAGCATGCAATTTCACTACAATACATAATAAAAATCTAAAATTACCACTGACTATAAATGTAACTTCTCTTTTACATTGAAACATAGAATTTATGTGTTTAACAACACCACAAGAGCTGAAGGTTCATCAAAACACCATAATTGTTTTCAAAATTTACGCTCTCTGTCTTAAAACCGCATTGCTTCTACTATGAATTAGGGCGCTTGTTTCATGGCCAATAGGCTATCTCACACAAATTTCAAATACAATATACACAAGTAATAGAAGGAGTAACATAATACACACTTGTAATGGAAGTCCGTCATTGGCGCATCCCAAAATTGGCGGGACTGCAAAGATGGTCCTTAAGATGCTGTATCATTGGCGCTGTGAACTCGACCTGGTGTCATCTCAGTTGCCATCCAATCAGCGACTTCCATCTGGAGCTGATGATCGTGCACAGCGATGGTTCCCGCGTATAGAATTCTATAAGTTCGAACACTCGATCGACCTCGATACAACTTTTATCGATCACGTTTCGTGGCGAATTTAAATGTGGCTCGTCGAATAGCTCTAATCACGACACCCGACTATCGACACTTGTAGAAATCGATCATTGAATCTGACCAAGTTCGATAAATGCTGCTTGGACGTGTATCATAACGATCTAACATGGCGTCTGCGAACTCTCGACCAAAAAACGCCACTGCTCCAACTCTCAATAATAATCTGAATCTCTCCCTAAGCTGGTGTGTCGGTATATCTCATCAATCAGTCAGTCGCATCCGTCAGTAGTCTCGAATAATAATCTGTCTGCCTCCAACTAGCCTCATCCCCACCCCTTCTACTTCGGGAGGGCAGCTAACTCCGCCTACGAAACACGTCATATTTTTATTAACCAATAATAACCACGAGTATGTTTCACATTAGTTGTAAATCATTGACGTTCCACATTGATCAACCAATCCCTGATCACTCTTTAATCATGTGACATCTAGCCTCGTGATCTAGCGTCTTTGTTTCGTAACTATATCTGGTCAATTTCTAAAATTTAGGTAACAGCCCACACAAAGACCCATATTTCGGATCTCCCCTCCTTAGGGAATCCCTTTGTTCCAGACAAGTACCCCTTTCTGAGCAACCTTCTTTGAGAATAGAGGATGTCAACGCCATCTGGCCAAAGCAGAGACGGCAGGAGTTTACAAAAGAAGGTTCGACCCGCCTTTTGTTAGACTTAAGGTAAACCAGATGCCAACTTTCTTTTTTTCGCCGGTCGCAACATACACTCATTTGACAATTATCCTCCGTCGTTGCGCAGTATTTTCCATGTGACGTTGTTCAGCAAATAATTATTCTTTTGAAAGTACTGTTAAATTATGAAAAATGTTTAAAAAATGAATTATTTATTACAGTAGTCATTATTGATGGTGGTCAGGCAGGAGAGCTGGTCTGGTGGCTTCAGCCTCGCCACGTAATAAAGGCATTTATTATTATTATTATTTTTATTATTATTATTATTATTATTATTATTATTATTATTATTATTATTATTATCATCATCATCATCATCATCCTGCAGATATTATTAGTCACACTCTCTCATTAAGGGTCAATGATGTTCAAAATACCAATTATACTTATATTGCAGCGTTTTTGTACTCAATTACGCAAATAAGCTTAAAATATTAACGAAATATCAAGGGGAATATCCTACATTATAACACAAACATGAAAGTTCACTAAAAGCAGAGCAAAACAAGTAAAAACCTAACAATATAGTCGGAACAATTTTTACAATACTGGCGTCCTTGATTGTGGAACTTGAGGCATTGCACGTGACTGGAATTGTGTGGTACGAGCTACTGGCATTATAGGAAAACACTAGCGCGGAATGTATACTACGTGCGTGAACCGAGACCTAAGTCACGTAAAAGTAATAATTATGTTATGTTGAATGAAAATACGTGTACAAAGGAAATACGAGTCTATTATTTAGTGTATACTTTGAAGTGCTTCATAAATCTCTTCGAGTTAAAATAGGACCTACGGGTCATCTGCATATCTACATCCAAGAAGAAAGCTACCCACGCAGAAAATATATTCATCTTAAGGTAGAACAGTGGAAATTAATGATTGCAAATTGATGTAGAAAACACAAGAAATTGAGGTAAAACAAATTGAAGACAAAAGAAATGTTTCGATATTCTTACGTTTTGTAACCACAGAACTCATAAAAACAGCATAAAGCATTCAAGAGAGAGGTTCGTTCATGACCTATACCCGATTCAGAAAAAGGAATAAAGCGGTATCACCTTCGAAAACGGCATTTAGATTTCATGACAGGTCCTGGAAACTTCGGGGTATATCTGCAAAGAAGAGGAAGAGAAAAAGGTGGAACGTGCGCATGTGGTAGGAATACAAATGAAATATATGTTCAAGTTCAAGTGAACTTGAGCAAGTCAACTGAATATAGTTAGAGGGGTTGAATAAGAATGCGGCGGAGGGAATTATATTTATGTAAAGTACGTGCAAAGTACCCGCTGCTTTGCTAGAGTGAAAGTCTATATTTGCTAAAGTGAAAGAGTTATTTCACAGGATGTTATTGCCTTCTATACTTCATATTACGTACGTTCAATCATCACCTTCGCTCAAATAAAGCTTATCTCCACCAAAAGCGTACGCACATCGCATATGGGCTTGTGATGTGCTGGTACATCTTTGTTTCCACGTTTGTTCTATTTTCATTGCGACCTTCTGCTTTGTTTATTTACATGAATTTGTCAACGAATCACAGAGGGTACTTATTGAACATGCTGAGTGTCCCTTTGAAGAGATACAAAAATATCTTCGGGGTATTTTTTTGAGAGTTCTCTCTCATGTTTTTTTTTCTAGTACAACTTGATCATAGGGAACTGAGTTGGCGCATCATTCACGACTCATACTGAAGCTTTTGTTGTGTCAACACTTCTCGCAAAATGTGATGTTATTTTCGCTTCTAACTTCACTGGAAGGCTGTCTATTTTTAAGTATTTTAATTGCCTTCTTTTCGTTTCTACATTATCGTTTGTTTTTTTTTGTCAGGTTATATTGAAACTTCCCAAATATTATACGTTCCTCGTTTGGCAATCGGTATAACGTTCCTCCCCTCTCTCAAAGTTTAGTATTTCCTGCTCTCACTATTTCACTTGAATTTTTAAAGAGCGTAGCATGTTCGTCGATTTATAATCAGTAAAATAATTTTTAATGTTCGTTAATGGTTTTTGTTGCTCATACTCTTACGTTTTTATTT
The DNA here is from genome assembly GCA_002313205.1 of Laupala kohalensis. Lineage (NCBI taxonomy): Eukaryota > Metazoa > Arthropoda > Insecta > Orthoptera > Trigonidiidae > Laupala > Laupala kohalensis. The sequence goes on along the minus strand of NNCF01127864.1, from coordinate 894,298 downwards.
AGTGCCTAAGACGCAATTTATTCGAACTTCATCGACATAAATGTTATCACTGAAAAATAATTTCTAACGTTTCTGTTTTCTTTTATTTTTGAAAGTATTTTTGACATCGTGCATCATCTTGACCTGAACGAACGTTTAATCAGTTGTAACATGACCTCAGTTTTGATCGTACTCCTTTAACGCCTGCCTTCAGACTTCCGGTAGCACCGGTACTCGACCAAGGTACCTGCGATGGATTCGCATGGCACAGTGAGCCAGTCTAGATTCTCGACTAGTCAAAAGTTCGTCATCGAGTGGTGGCTCGGCCTCTAAGTGTGTGGCGAATCCCTGCGCTGCGTCGAATGGTGGAGCGTATTTCTCCAGTATTGCCAGCTCTTCGAACGAGAACAATCAAACAAGTCAAAATTACCGCTTTTCCATAACTATTATCGTACATCTTTATTCGCGTATTAAGGTTGGACTAGTGCCTCAAATTAGTCAAATTATATAAATATTTTGTATATTTTTATTGTAATTGGTCTATTACACAATATTATGAAATATAATGATTAAAAATCATGATTTAATTTCTATCAGTTAATGGTATAGTATAAATAATATTCAGAACTCGCGTGACTAGTTCGCAATGCATAAAAGCATGTAAAAACGTGACGACCGAGCTCAACGGCTTCGAAATTTATTCATCACAACTCGGAAAAAGTGAAATGTCTATTTGTAATGTCCGAATCCATCGCTTTCGTCGTTTAAAAGTAAAAACATTAAAATTTTGCAGTCTAAATTAAAGCAGTCCATAAGGAAATTTTATTTTTCAAGAAAACTCTTTGAAGTTAACCTATAAAAATCTCCTTAGTTTGTTATGATGAACTCACCTTTGCATTTCGGCATAGTTTGGTTGGGATGCACATAGAAAACATTAATAAACAAATTGAGAATAATTATAAAAAATTATTTCTTTCTGAGAATTATGTTACTAAACCAATAAGAGATAGTTTCTGGCTATTGAATGGTAAATTAAACATTCAGTCTATACAAAATCTCTTTATTTTGAAACTATTAAGGTTGTTTTATATTGAAAGTGGAAATAGCGGAATTGAAAATCTATTTTACACAAAGTATACATAAATTATTATAAAATTCAGAATTCCAAAGTTTAACAAGAAAACTTTAAAATTATTTTTTTTATGACCGATGCTTTTCTACTTATTACCCATTGAAATAAAAAATGTAGCTCTATATAATCGTTCCGAATTGCAATTAAAAATTGGTTGGCTCAGATAAGTGATATATATTCTTTGTAATATTCTACAATAATAAATCAGAAGGTAACAGTATTACTGTACTATTTTTAATAGTAAAAAATACTATTGTTAGTAGTAAGAGAAATCGACGCGTACTCTTACCTATGAACTCTTACTCTATGTAAATTTCATTATCAACACAGCCGCTAGTTTTGTAGATCAAGTTCAAGTCACTATTTTTGTAGATCAGTACAACAAAATTAAACTCATGGCGAAAATTTTTATTGTCATTAAATACTTTAGTGTGGTTAATCATGAGTAAAGCAAGAATCGTAAGGGTAAGAATACGTGTACAAAGGAAATACGCATCTATTATTTAGTGTATACTTTGAAGTGCTTCATAAATCTCTTCGAGTTAAAATAGGACCTACGGGTCATCTGCATATCTACATCCAAGAAGAAAGCTACCCACGCAGAAAATATATTCATCTTAAGGTAGAACAGTGCAAATTAATGATTGCAAATTGATGTAGAAAACACAAGATGTTGAGGTAAAACAAATTGAAGACAAAAGAAATGTTTCGATATTCTTACGTTTTGTAACCACAGAACTCATAAAAACAGCATAAAGCATTCAAGAGAGAGGTTCGTTCATGACCTACACCCGATTCAGAAAAAGGAATAAAGCGGTATCACCTTCGAAAACGGCATTTAGATTTCATGTCAGGTCCTGGAAACTTCGGGGTATATCTGCAAAGAAGAGGAAGAGAAAAAGGTGGAACGTGCGCATGTGGTAGGAATACAAATGAAATATATGTTCAAGTTCAAGTGAACTTGAGCAAGTCAACTGAATATAGTTAGAGGGGTTGAATAAGAATGCGGCGGAGGGAATGACATTTATGGAAAGTACGTGCAAAGTACCCGCTGCTTTACTAGAGTGAAAGTATATATTTTTGTACAACTATACACCTAATTTTCCATTGATGTACGTTAGAAAAATCTAAACCAAATTTCAAAGATGTCGCTGGGTTTTGATCTTGCTCCCATCTTAGAAAAAGTGTTTTTCGAAGCTCCACTCTCCTCGGCGGACACGAGAAATAGCTTAAAATTAAATAAAGAATAATCTACATCGAATTTCGGAAAAGTCTGAGAGGTATAAGAGTAAATCATACTCCTACTCACCTATTCGTCTATTGCGTCGAGAATACAAGTAAGCTAGTTTGAGTGGATCCGAACATCAACAGACTGCCTTGTTGTTTCTGAAATAAGTATTTCTTATTCTTACGTTTCTACTTATTTCGGATTCCTTTCATAAACTTATGACGTATTCCATTTGCTGCTCTGAGAGAGCAACGGTACACCCCAAGTGCGAAAGTGTTTCTCCATTTGACAGAGAAGTTGCATCCTTGTTGTGATATGGTTGTTCCAATTCTCTAACGAGGCGAAGTCTCCACGCACTGAGAGCAACCGGATTTGCTCTGAGAACTTTCTCAGTGGAGGGACGGACAGCAAAGGGTGTCGTTGAGGTTAGTTGAACCTGTGGATAACTCATTCATGATGGGTATATGTTTATTGCAAATATTATCATCGTCTGAAAGCTCTTCAGTTGCTCTTCATGAATTGTACATCGATTTCTTTCCAAAAGAGAGGGAAATATGACGATGGATTTCGTTGCGTTAATCCGATTATATATTGACGAACAGGTAACAATTTCACAGTATTTTTTGATATATTAGTATCTCTCTGGTTTTCAATCAGGGGTTCAAGCAGCATGGAGATAAGAACTCTAAGAATGCCGATTCGAGTACTTCATAAACTGCTTTACATAGTGTATTTGGGATACTCAACTGTAAAGAATGTAAACAAGAATGTTGCATCACATTTATAATGTTGATACCCTTGTCTTTCTAGGATGCACTACACACATTGGGAAATGTAAATCTGATATAAAGGACCATCCTATGAAGTATGTTGCATTGCTTCGCTTGCATGAACGCATAAAAAATTTTCATATCACATCTAATCCAATCTTTCTTGCAATCCAAACATAGATTTAAAACCACATTGAGGAATGACTGGGCAACCCCAGAGACCCTCCGAGATATCTTTAACTCGTACGTGGTATTGTCGCCTTTAACTCGTACAGCGAATGATGAAACCCTTATAAATTACCTGGGATTTGAACCTAGAACTTGAGGTTCCAAGGGAGACCACCTCAAAATCGACTGAACCGCCAGGTCGGTTTAATTCTTTCCGAGTATTACGACATATCCAGGCCCCGTTAAAAATTCTAACACTAGCTACCTAGAATGCCACTATTTATTATTGACTCACCGAGATGAGGAGACACCGAGAGCCTTGGAGTGCGCCACAGCAACCGAGGACCCCAGCCACCAGCGCTCCGAGCCCCAACCCCAGCAGCGCGTACGCCATGAACAAGAGAGCGTTCACCGTCATGTCGCTGGGCCCCGCCAAAAGCAACAGGCGGTCCTTGGTGTGGTCTAGGAAGATCCATGCTCCTAGCGCCAGGAGCACTATCCCTACGAGCTGCGGACGGGCAGAATACCACACCACACTGTACTTTTCATAACCTACTCAATAAAAACAAAACTAGGTTCGAAATTGGAAAAATACGCATACAGGTATGCTCATCAGCCATTTTTTCTAATTAACCCAAACGTATTTACCAAGCATTTATAAAAATTCATTCACTATTTTTCCAAATCAAATCAACGTATTTTTAATAAGATCTTTGGTACAACATCAATGTATTTTTGGTGAGATATTTGGGCCCCCTGGGAAATACAATTCTGAATGAGTATGCAGGTAACTATGACTGTACTCGCAAAAAAACTCCAACGATGTAAACCTCCAACTCAAAGGGACACCACCATATTGGGAACCGGTTGCGTATGTGTTATCAACTCATGTTATGTCAGGTTAATGTCAGGTAACCTACGTGCCTGCAGTAGATGTAATGGAATCGAAAGAGCTAATACGGTAGACTGGGTACGGTTGAAACAATTTCTCTTATTTCGTCCATAGTATTGCCAACCGTCCCCATACCAGGGGCGGTAGAAACAGTGATTGGGGTCAGTTGAAACACATGCAAATAAATAAAAATATAGTATTGTAACATGTTTTATTCATTATTTATTCTAATTCTTAGAATAATTATGGCTCCGTTTCACAATATTAATCAGTCTTCAATGTTTTAATACTCTTAACGATAGAAATCTCTTAAATTGCGGTGAACCTCACTGCTAGGTTACAGATTAATTATGTTATGTTAAATGACAATAGGAGACGGGAGGGACCGAGATTCGAACTCGGGACCTTGATATAGCGCGTTTATGCGCTTATAAGGGAGTCACCTCATATGAGGAACGTAGTCTCTACGAGGCCACCTCAGAAACCTTTGGGTCTCGCAAGTTGAATGAAAATAGAAGACAGGCCCGGGCGGCGAACGGGATGGCGCAGTTGGTAAGATCATGAGCGAGCAAAGCTCAAACCCCCGAGTTCGAATCTCGGTTCCGTCTAACATTTTAATTTAACATAACATAATTAATCGGTTACTCTTAACAATATTTTGAATTAGCCTTTAACGTTTTTAGGGCTCACAACTTGAAATGTATATTATCAGTCGTCTGTGACAATCTGACTACTTAACATTGATACACAATTTACGTAATTAACAAAAACAAAAAAATCAACAGTATTTATTTTAAACAAAACGAATTAAACGCTTATAATATGAGAATAAAGTAAAAGAAAACATTTCTTTGATTTTGATTACTCATGAATCAAACAAAAATCTAGCTTTTTGAAAGCTTTCGCTCCTACTTTCCATTAAAAACTCGGCTGTGTGCATTATATCCCTTATCTTGATTTTCTTCCTCGCCAGGTTTTAATATTCCTAGGAGCGAACAGTGGTTTACTCCAAGCTTCTCCGCCGCTTTTCGCAATGAATATCCTGCTTTTATCTCTTTATAAGCGTCTTTATACCTCGACAAGTCAATCTGCCCTCTCGAAGTCTTTCTTGCACGTACTCTCGGCATAAAGAAAACAAGAAAATTAAATAAATATATTGTTTCAACCGTACACACACAAAATGTTTCAACCGTCCCCAACTCCTGCTTTAGGTAAAAACAGTTTATAGTCATGGTGACAATGACACATTAAAACTAGTCACGATGTCGAATTCTACAAGCTTCATTTCAAACACAAAAACACTTTCAATACTCTCACTTGAATAGAAACTATAATAATTGAAAAAAAATATCCGAACAAAATTACTTACTTTTGGTTATCAAAATACAATATGGCCTCCCATAAACAACTGCAATTGTGCGGTGAGCGACGCAACACAGAGGTTCGTGTTCGGACTTGTAGTTCACTTCGTTTACCCCTTGGACCCCTCACCCACCACATACAGTTTGCGAGATATTTGTTTTGTTTCAACCGTACTCTGTATGCGATAAGATGTCACCAATCTAGTCAAAAATAAATGTTGGCTACATATTTAAATAAAAGTTTCTTAAAAATTGCTGGAAACGCAATGTAAATTACACAAGGAATAACGCGGCAGCGAGATTGGTACATCGCAATAATTTCCAATATGTATGGTGGCAATACTGTATGTGTAATTCTGGAATAGTTCATGGGTACCACTATAAATCCAACAAGTGATAAATAAACTCTATTCTTTCCCCATCAACTTTGTGTTCTTTAGAATGGCCTGCGGTTTCCTACTTCTACATGAATCCTGGTATAGCGTATGCCTATATTGCCCGGCACCTACTGTTTTGCTTAAGTCATTCCATTCCATGAATATGAACTGACCCAAAAGAGGAGATTGAAGACGGCGAGTGACACTTTGGCGACCTTGACTCCACATTGCAGCGCCATATCGCTCCTGGATCGGTCGCCTTTCTTGCTGACCCAGGCCCCGTCTGGCCCGGGCTTTCCACAACAACCCGTTGCGATTCCCTGGTCACAAAACAGAGATTGGAAGTAATTAAAATGATGCGGTCTTGTGTAAACTAAAAATATTTCTTAGATGTTACTCCATGTTTGACACTTAATCAAAACCAGATATAAAAAATTTCATTCAAAATTTCTAAAACTTTTTTCTTCGAGTATTAAAAGTTCTGAACGGGTGGTCTGGATGATTGAATGGGAGGTCTGGGGTGATTGGATGATCTACGCGTTATTATCTGCATGACTGAGGAAGCCTAACGCCGAAACAATTTCTTCAAATACGTGACTTTCTTTCATTTTTCCATTTTTTCAACAATTGTAAAAAGACTTACGACATTATATACCATATATTTTGTGCTATTAAGTAAATAAAGTTTTGGTTTGATTTAAGACTTACAAAACGTTGTGTACTTAATCGCACAAAATATGTGGTATTCAAAACACACTAGAGTCATTCACATATTTGAAGAAACTCGGCTTTCGCCATCGTAAGTCACATATAAAATGACGTAGATTATGTATGTACAATTTATATGTTAGATAGAATCGTACAGTTCAGTAAGTGACATCAACTACTAAGTACATTCCTTTCTCGTGCTTCTGAACGATGGTCATTACAATGGGAACACGATAGAGAGCGTATTTAATGAACGTCTAATGGAGTCTGTTTTGAGCAATGTATGTCAATGAATTGCTTAATTGTTTAGCTGAGTGGTGCAGTGGCGCGGTACAGAAGACATTCTAGAGATGAGAGGAGAATAGCAGTGTGTTTCCTCTGCGAAGACGGAACTTTTGGCTGATTGTGTGCGTATTCCACATCAGCCTAACGAGTCTAGGAAACTCAACTTTACTACTGTTTAGTGAAGTGTGTCAGAATTATAATTCATTCTTAAGTATAATTTGTTCTCTCCGTCAAACAAATGTGAACACAGTGAGGATATGGAATCAGGATCAAAAGGGAAACAACTTGATCGCTACAGCGCGTGGAAGCACACAATCGCAGTCTAAACTATTAGTGCAAATTATAATAGTATCTTTTTATTGTATGTAAACGATATTTCCGACACCACACCGAATTGCAAAATTGTGTCCTTTACTGGTGACACTAATTTACTATATTAACATGTCAATGCATAAAAAGTTATTTCTAACCTCTCGTCTTGGCTTCGTTCAAATTGTTAATACCGACATAAATGTAACCGAATATACTGATATGACTCATTTCGCAGTAGTGTAACAAAATCTCATCCTCCTACATCACTTTCGATAAACCGAACCCAAATAAAAACTGCCAAGATAACCAAGTTTCAGGGCGCCATATTCAGGACAACCTCAAATATTATTGTATAATATGAATTACAAATTAAGCAAATTGTGTTATGCATTCCGAATTCTAGTCAACACGTTGCTCACTGTATGTATTTTACATATGTTTATTCTCACTCACGATATAGCATTATCTTTTGGAGCCAATCCACTCAGAACATTCAAACAGAATCCAAAAGAGAATAGTTCGGATTATATGCAAATATTACCCCCGAAATTCATGTAAATTTTTATATAGAGAATTAAATGCTTTTCCTTCCCCTTGCATATACATTTATGAAGTAGTCGTGTTTGTTAAGATAGAAGTATTAAAATCACTCCCCTGCTTTTGAAGAAACAGTCTAATTTTGAGTGTTGTGCTCGAAAACTAGAGTATTCATCGTCCTCGCGTGTCAACCACTCATGAGCCATGTCCAAACGGTCCTTATCATTCAGGAATAATTTTGTATAATTCCCTTCCCAAAAATATAAATGACATAAATAAATTGAATCTCTTCAAATCCGCGGTTAGAAGCTTTCTAACGCGCTATTGTTTCTATAATGTGAAACAATTTATTGATTTTAATAATGGGATTTTTAATTTCTCATTCAACATGGTTTTCCATATGATTTTGAATGATGTAAGTGAAGTTGACTCCTTTTATTCTTTATCAATCTTGATGGCGACGGTAATGTTTGTGTTCCAAAAGTAAACCACGACAAGGCATTTCTTTAATGAAGGGAAAAGGATGAACCACTTCAGAAAACTTCAGAATACGATAATCCAAAATGGCAGAAAAGAATCTCTGATGATCTCCTAGACAGACACCCTCCAACATGGATTTTACTCACTTTATTTTTTATCTAACCCAGCAGAATTCACACCGCGAATATTTGGAAAGTAATAACTATTTTTGTCGAGGGCACTTTGACTATAACCTCTGGTGCTCAACTAACTGGCCGCCGACTGTTTTACTCCGGCAACAAGTTTATACACTATCCAACCGTCCGATCCGACTATGTTGGTCCCGAAAGTTCGATGGTTCGTTCAGAAAGTGTATTGTGGCTTTAAAAGCCCTACTATTTACTTCGAAATTTTAGTTTAGACAAATTTGGAGTGAAACTTCTTTACCCCCATTGGGGTAAACGTTTGACGACCGTAAGGGAAACGGCGGGTAAAAAATGTTTTAAAACAAAACGTCGTCATGGTAGTTAAGAAACTTCACCTAAAAGCAAGAATTTGAAATGGCTAATAACAATCCATGTTATTACGCTACACGGATACGATTCATATCGAACTTCGTGAAATTGTATGAAACGGTGAAAACGAACCAGTACAATAGGAAGTTTTTGCAGAGCGTTCCTGCAACCTAGCGTACACGCTATCCACATGCAAGTTACTTCTGCGCATGCTCAGACGTTAGTGGTGTACTAACGCTCATAGTGTAAAATATTAAGATGCCTCTTTTTGCGAATGATATTAGTGGTACGCCAGTGAGAGAGATCACGGCGGATTCTGATCTGGATTTCGAGTTATCTTGATATCTGAGGGGGTATGCGAGAGAATTATTGGTTGGGTGTGTCGTATGAGCACATGCAAGTGTACACACAGGACAGTTCACTTGTGTGCTTTTACGTAGAAGTAGTTTTGTTTGGGTTTACAATTTTTGCTATTATTTGAGTAGAAGGAACACTATGCAAAATGCATTAATTACACTAGTTCTTTTCATGTGTGTAACGCGGTTAGCATCATCAACATAACGTATACGCTAAGAAGCGTGTACGTTATGCAAAAATACTCTAATACCTTAAATTCATTCGTCTCTTGTGAACAGATAATTACCTGTGTTTCGTGAATGCACTATGCACGTAATACTTCATAGAGCGTAGTTGTCGTCAAGGATACGGAGCGGGTAGGGAGACTGTTTTTAAGAAGATTATTTATCACGTGAAATTGTGTGGAGCAGTCGGAAAGAGACAAATCAAATCCCCGGGCGATCTTGAATGATTTCAGCTGGTAATAAATATAGTTATTATATATTATAGTAATCCCCGTCCAAGATCCGTTTTTTTCCTCCATTTTCCTTCGTGTAGATGCGGATTTTATATTCAGGCTAGGTCTTGTCCAGGGGAAGAGGTCTATTGTAATAAATAATCTCGAATGAAGAGTTATACAGTAACGATTTATAAACTATAAATTCCGAATTATCTATAGTCAGATAATATTAAGGAATATATTAATTAAAAACAGAAAAGATGGTTCAAATGGTGTTGATAATCTTCTTTGGTTTTATTAAATACAAATTTGTTGGTATTCTGTTGATAATAAATAAGTAGCTAACTTTGTATTTTTATCTTTTCAAACCGCCTCAGACTATGAGTCCTAGATTGGAAACGATGGAAGGGTACATTGCTTGCTTCCGGAGAGTAAATTAATTTATTATCATTGACGCGGTCATACGCAGTTTGTATCTGCTTTTTTGACAATAAATGTATTTATATATACGTTTGTATGTCATTGTACACATTATTGTACATATGAAACAATAGAATAATATATAGAAATTAAAGTATAAAAATGAAAGTATCAAATCTATTAGTAATGTTTTTACTCTTTACGGACCGCCGGAGACGTTTCATATCCAGAGTTTCTCTTAAAAAAAACATACCCATTCTAATTTCTTTTTAATCCCTTTCAAGACATTTCGTAGTCAAATTCAATAGGTAAAAACAAAATTCATTATTGTATACAATATGATCTAAAATGTCATATTAATTTTATAAACAATAACAATATATTTCAAAAAAGCTTATGTCTTCTTGGACTTGATAAACAACTTTAATTTCTTAGCACGATAAGAGAGATGGGGCATTAATCAGTCTAGAACGCACGTATTACTCTACGTAATTTTATAATACAGGGTGTATTTTATATTCGTGAAGTGGTTATTTTTTGGGGAAGTGAAAGGAAATGTACGTCTTTTGGGATGATTCCGAGAATTAACCCTCACCGCCGTTACTCACCGTTAGTTCAAATAGAGGAAGATGCAGCACTAAATCTCTTTCAACACTCTCAAGCAGTGAACAATTCTTGTTTTGAAATGAGCAACAGTAGAAAATGTTTGGTAGTTGTCCGAGTCATCTTTTACGACGATTCAACACTCTTCTCACAACCATCCATTACCTGAAACAACAAAAACATAAATATGACAAAACATCCCTCGGAAATTGGAACATGTTATTTCTTCTTCTTTTTAGAGCACCCACTCCAAAGAGCACATTAGAAATAAAATAACAAAATTACAAAGTAAAAATTAACATTTGAAATAAAACGATATGAGAAATTGTTCAAAGTTATTGACATATGGGATTATTTAATTATAAAAATTAATTGTGATATAAAGAATATAAATTGTAACGTGACCAAAGTGATTTTTCTCCGACTTGTCATGTGAAAAATTTTGACCAAATATGACAGTTCGAGTTTTAGATTAAGCAATAGAGGTTTCATTATTTTGTTAACCTTTGACACATAAATAACTTTTTTATTTTCTAAAGATAAATGTTTGTATATTTTCTTGCTTGTGCGGCAAGAATATCTATAACATTTGATGGATTTCTATCATCAGACTTGAAGATATTGTCCACAATGGTCTAGACCAGCGCTGTCCAAGTGGCCGCCCGCGCGCCGCATTTTTTAACGGTCCTCGAGTTACAGTAAATTTAACATATAACATAACTTTTGATGAATTTTTTATATTCAATAATATATTATGTATATAAAATATTTAATAATATTTTTAATTTTTCCAGCTTAAAATTAAAAATTTGTTGATGAGAATCAGAATAAGACTTACCGACTGCGCAGTCGGTAAGCGCATGAGCGCGTAGAGCTCAAGGTCCCGGGTTCGAATCCCGGTCCCGTCTACCATTTTCATTCGACGTAACATGATTAATCTGTTACCTGGCGGTGAGGTTCACCGCAATCTAAGAGATTTCTATGTTTGTGAACCAGAAATGGAAAATGCTACCCAAATAAAGTACTTCCTATGGGAGTCGCCTCAGATGAGGAATCTAGTCTCTACGAGACCACCTCAGAGGTCTTTGGGTTTCACAAGTTGAATGAGAATGATAGACGGATCAGAATAAGACGTTACTAAAAATAAATAAATATGGCATATTGGTTTCATTAGTCGGACCCCACACGTGCCTGTCCGATCGATCGGACGTATGTATAAAATAGCCCGCAAGCTAAGATAAATAGAACTGCTCTGGTGTAAACGAACCAGTACAAGTATTTTTAAACTTGTCAAACGTCACTTTTGAACGAAAAGTTACGCGCTTTTAACAAAATCACTATACAGGTCATATCGTAGCCTTCGCCAAGGTTTAGCAGATAATTAGGGGATATTTCTATGGAGATATCTATTATCTACATCACATTCACCTAAGCGTCCGATTCAAATCCCGGACCGCACAGAGAAGTTTCGTCTAGTATTTACATATCACTTTGTCACTAATGTGGAATAAACAGAATTCAATTGACGTTCTAATAATTTTGATACGTTTTTCTTAAGACACATTGCAAATTAAAGTAATGGAAAACGACAGGCATATACTAAAATCGAACAACCGGGTGAAAGCCATGTGGAATATTGTTAAAAATTACACGTCAACTTCTGAAAACCGCGAAGAAAATGTTTCTTTACGAAACGATGGCAAAATCGTAACAAATCCTCAGGACATCGCAAATTTGTTTAATTCTCACTTCTCAGAAGTTGGTTAAATAACGAACTCANCTCAGAAGTTGGTAAAATAACGAACTCAATATATGCAAATCAATGTCCTACAATGATATCCACCCACGTACCCAATTCTATGTTCACTTCCGAAACTAACGCCAGTGAAGTCATGGGAATCGTCAGCACAATAAAAAACAAATTTTCAACAGGTGTAGATGATATACCTGAGTTTATTGTTAAATTTTCGTGANCAAATTGCATTATTTAGGCATTCGTGGACTTCCACATCAATGGCTAACTTCTTATTTAAAAGATAGATATCAACAGGTACAAATATCCTACACTAAAAATAAAATACTTCAGCGTTGTCTTTCAGAAACAAAACCACTTACTTGCGGAGTACCCCTAGGATCAATTCTCGGCCCTATACTCTATTTATTGTATGTGAACGACATATCATTTACATCAGATTGCAAAATGGTTCTTTTTGCTGATGACACTAATTTACTGTGTAAGCACGCCAATGCTCAAAACGTTTTTTCTAACCTTTCGACTTGGTTCCATGCAAATCGTCTCATTGTAAACCCTGACAAAACAGTAGCTATGTCATTTCACAATAGTAATACAAAATCTTTACCCCAGGTTTCTCTTTCTTTAAACGGAGCACAATTAAAAACTGTTACGAATACAAAATTCTTAGGTCTCCATATTCAAGACAACCTCAAATGGAATTGTCACGTTGACAATCTTAATTCCCAATTAAGCAAATTGTGTTACGCATTCCGAAACTTAGTTAACGCAGTTAGTCCACGTATTTCCCGTTGCGTATATTTTGCAAACGTTTACTCCCATTTACGTTACGGCATTACCTTCTGGGGTAATTCCGGTCAGAGTATTCAAACTTTCAGAATTCAGAAGAGGATAGTTCGGATAATTTGTAAATCTCACCCCCGAAACTCTTGTAAACCTTTATTCAAGGAATTAAATATCTTAACACTTCCCTGCATTTATATTAATGAAACAGTCGTGTTTGTTAAGACCGAATTAGTGAAGTGCCACTTTTGCATTATACGAAATAGTCTCGTTCACGAACACAATACTCGCGATAGTAGTAATATTCATCGGCCTAGAGTGTCAACCACTCCTTGCCAAAAGGGACCATACCATTCGGGAATCGTTCTATATAATTCCCTGCCCAAGAATTTAAAAGATATTATGAAATTGAATCTCTTCAAATCGGCGGTTAAAAACTACCTCCTGCACTAGTGCTTCTACTCTGTAAAAGAATTTATTGATTTTAATAAAAGTTAAATTCGTCTTGTACTTTATCACGCCATTGCTGTAGTACTTTTTAAATAACTTATAACAATTTCAAAAACTATTTTCTTGCATGATTGTGTTGCCGTATGGCTCATATTAATTTAGTTTTATGTGTACTCAACTTTGGCACAGTTGTGTACATAAATTCTGTAGCCCCATCCCGGCCTGGGTTTTTCTCCGTTTCTCCTTCGGTTAGAGGCGGACTTCTTATACAGGTTCTTTAGGCTTTGTCTAGGGGCGTGTTTATTGCAACAATAAATCGTGAATTTAGTGTTTTTTCAACTCTTACGATTTTTAAACACTATACTCAAAATAATCTATGATTCGATAATAACTTGTACATTAAATTTACAAACTTATTTGCGTTAAATTACAAACATATTGACATTATATACGTATGATAACTCGCAGCTAACTTTTTATCTTATCTAGGAACTTATGCAAAGAAATTTGGAATCCGCCTCTGCCTTAGGGCCCTTGATCGGAATTGATGGGGTGGTCCCTTGCTTGCTTCCGGAGAGTAAATTAGTTTATTGTCCTCCACGTGGTCATACGCAGTTTGAACTGTTTTTTGACAATAAATTTATTATTATTATTATAAAGTTACCTTTGTGGTTTTTAAGAAATGAATTTTTAAAGTAAGCACTCCGAATGAGTGGAAAAACGGTACACTTTTTTTATACCTACAATAAAATTTAAATAAGACGCAGTAAAATATATCATTCACACTGATAAACGTAGAATGAAATTCGGTAACTTTTGGTGTAACTCATATTTGTGTGGAGCATAGGGTTAACGTTTTATGAATGCTCAAACTCGAGTACCAAAACGTTTTTCCACGCCAGTAGACGTCAGTTTTTTTTGTTTGCCCCCAAACGTCATTCTTTCCTCCTATTAATTTATTTCATTATTATAGAGTTGGTGTATTTTTGATTGGAAACTTCATAACGGAAGCTGTCTTAAGAAAAACGAATCAAAATTTATGGAACTTCAATTGAATTTTTTATCCAAATTTTTCACGGGTTGAATTTTAGTCAGAGAATAAAATTCTTTGGTGTCTAGGTATTGAAAAACGGTGATGAGAACCGTGTTGTAGAGTAATTTTTTAAGATTATGAAGCGCGACTTCTCTTTGGTCTTTCATCACTACATAGGTGTTCATTGTACGTCTTGGAAATCACAAATTGTATGATAAATAAAAATGAATGTGCAAAACATTTCAATGGCCACACTAGTGACAAGGTGATATGAAAAATCCTGTATGACCAGGGTTTTGAATTGGACTATTCCCGATCGCTTGACTCAACAAAACGTGGATAGATTAATTGACAGATATAGATATCTTCACAAAAATATCCACGACAATTTTTTTCCACGAATAAGTTTATTACAATTAAAATGTGTGTTTTTAAGTTAGGAATTTTGGTAAAATATGAATTGACAAACAGATCGGTAATGAACTGACTATTGTAGTATTTGTACAACGAAAAACGTGCCATAAAACATCGGTCACTCGCGAACTCCCACATGACTATTAGATGTACATCAGTGTTAAGTCTAGTCAGTGCATACCGTCTTCGACATTTGAGTCCGAAAACAGTTGTGTTGCTAGTGCGCGCATTTTCTTAGGAAATATGAACCAGTATTCAAAGATGCATTTTTAAGTTATAAAACGCCTCAAGAGCAGCGTTATAGAATAAGGATCAAATGCCGCTATCACTTCAATATTTCGAGAGGTCCTTTACATGATAATATAGCGGAACCGCTTTTGTAGACTCTGCAGCAACAGCCACATTTGCTGGAATAAAACGGTCCACCATAGACCTTTTGCACAAGTGATTTAAGACTCAGTAGACTCGGTCCTGAAACTTTGTTGCCACTCGAGGTTAAAATCACCGAATCGGGCAGGGCTGAAACTCCGAGAGTTTTCGAGGGATAATTTGATTTGGGGAGTTTGATTTGGATGGTGAGCACTTAAGATTTTCTTTTTAAATTTATTTCTTGGTAACAGTCGCCTTGTCTGTAACAGTCATTACAAGGCTACTGGAATAATTTTTATTAATTCTTATGTGTATACTAGTAATATTTCCCTGGTAACTTTACAAGATCATCATTTCTTACGTAATATTGATGTCTTCTGTATATTGGTCTTATTTTCTATGCCTTGTCTTGGAGGTCATCATGTTTGTTGTCTTGCATTCTGTGGAGTCTCGCTTTTCAGGATGTCTCGTATCAATTTAATTTCTGTTACGTATTCTTGATATTTGGTGAAATTTTATTCGTTTTTAATTAATTTATCTTTCTGATTTATGCCCCAGGTACCTTTTTGTTTTACGTAATCTAAATTGTCTTTACGTTTTTTCCATATATCTCGCAATCCCACTGTCAGTAATCGTTCGTCTCATCATCCCTTCACATATGCATAAGAGTACTTAAGATTTTTGAAATGTTCTGCCGTTTTTCCATTCACGAAAAAAAAGAGTAGACAAGTTTGGGGAAATTTAATAATGCAGAATCTTCCAAGCGCATTTTGTATCTTCCGGGTTCCCGCTGGCGGAAATTGTTTCACTGAAAATCGGATCATGTAATAGGAACCGGGCTGACAACGTTGCTTTCAAGAATATCAACGCCATTAATTAAACACTGACTGCTCCTTTTGAATAATACTGATTCTGACTCCAAATCTGATGCAGAATAAAGTAAACCCTAGCAAAGAATCTGAGAGCAACTCTGAGGAATATAACAGCGATAGTCTCAATTCAATTTGTTCAGTAGTTTAGAATGTCACAATTTTTTTGTAAAAGTACGCGAGTACAGACGTGCCATGCTGCGGTAACTTATTCTAGATCACGTCAAATGATAAGGATAAAATCATATGGAGATTATGATTAATATTCCATGGACCTAATATTAATATTCCATGCATGCTACAAATAGTTACGCTCTGAGACTGTTCAAACGCAGATTAACTAAAGGTATTAAAATGATTTCGGGCTTTCACAGAATATTAAGTCCTGGAATTCCTTTTATTCGGCCTAAATTTGCTGGACTATATGACATGCAATGAAAGAAGAGAGTGTTCGTTCACAATCTGAGAGTTTGTCCAAAATTAAAGAAAGTGCCTTTACATATCTCTCCTGAACGAGAGACGTTTCAATTCCCAAGTAAGGAGAACCGGAGGGAACCTCGAGTGGGGGATAGACTACAAAGATAATGTTGGAAAGTGAGGGTGTAGTAATGTTAATTCCCTAAGTTCAATTACTGTTAATAAGCAATGTTTTGCGAAGACGATTGTCCATTTTATCTAGAAAAGGCCAACTAACGAAAAGGGTGAATTAAATATTACCTTCCTTTCTTCGAAAACGTGAAATATAAGAAACCAAATGAATAGCATACGAGAACAGAATAACCTGAAATCAAGATTCGGTTATAGATTACAATATCAGATCAATCATCTTATTCGTTTGCTATTGGAACGTAAATATGTTAGTACAGGGCAGAGGAAAATGAAACTGGCCCAGAGAAGAATCATAATTCCAACACGGAATTGACCCTAGTTAATGAAAAGTACAACAGTCTTTTCTATTTATTCAACAGCCTTCTATTCATCGTCCTAATATTCTTGTTTGAATTTATCCCAATAAGAAGTTGTTTGTATCTGTTAAAAACATTTGCACAATTACTAGTTTTTTCAGGATGACTAAAACGTTCAATATTGGAGAGTACTGCAAGAGAAGTAATACAATTATGAGTGATTTCATTTATTAGTGCATTACATAATTATTTTTCATTTGTGTACTGTTGATTATTTTGTGAATGTGAAATAGGTGTTACAGTTTGTTTTGTTTGCTTTCGCTTATTTCGTAATGCTCCTTATTTATCTCGTCTAAGAATTCTATAAGGGTTAAAATATATTATTTAATATAATATTATTTTTAACGATTAAAATTGATATAAAACGTTGAATTTAAAAAATCTTGAAAAATAAACAAAAAGGTTATTTATCACTCGTTTCATTCAAGACAAAAAAAACCGTAACCAAGGTAATTCTTCAAACGATAAGTAATAACGTAAAAAACATCCTCATGTATCAAATAAAATACATGAACATATAAATATGACACACAGCATGCACAAGATAACAACAGTATCCGGCAAAAGAAGCAGTGGATACATCTAATACGTAAACTTACGCACCGAAAAGATGCAGCGCCCCCAGATGAAAGGTCACGAGTTGTGCATAGGGGTCGCGTGGGTGCACGTTTCACGATACCAAGAGACACATAAGATGTAGACATTCCTCTTTTCTCCTTTTAAAAGTAACATATTAAAATGACACATCTACAAACATACACTCATTGGATTCACACCATTGGAAAATTTAAAAGTACACGCCATAGACATAATACGAGTGTAAAAATTAAATACAAGAAAAAAACATTAATAAAACAATGCACATGATAAAGTAATGAACTATAACCAACATTTTAATCGGGCTCAAAGCCAATAATTCAACAGATTACGGTCTTTTATTAGAGATTTGAAAGTAAAATAAATATTCCAAATATTATTCTACTCTACCTCTGCTTCATCATGTTAAATATTATTCAAGGTTCTTGAAATGGTAAACAAATGCGGAAATGTAGCAGACATAAATTATTTTACTGCGTCTATACCAAAATTTCAAGCAAAATACCGTCAATGCGGATGAAATGGATACTAATTGTACTTTACGTACAGAAAATTTAAGCAAAAAAGTTGGAGACGTTTTTGTGAAACATTTAAAAGTGTTCCTTGACCTTCATGTGAAGTACCCTTTGTTTGAAAGCAAAAACAAAATTAGAGCACGTGCATCGACAACAAGTAAGTGCAGCCGTGTACCGGTTGCCGGGACCGGTCTCGTACAGTACCAGTCTCGCACCGTCAGCTTTGCACCTCTATCGCTGACATCGATTCTGACTCTGGTATGTGCCCAATATGATATTGTGTTAAAGACTGTTATGCGAGTATAAGAGTGCCGTGAAGTTAGGCAAAATGTACAACCTTTTATTGAATCGTTTGTAGAAACTGAGAAGTAGTCAATATCATTGACACCTATTGCTCTCCTCAAATGGAATCCTGTTAGCTATAATTAAGAATGAGAGTGAATTCTGTTATGTTTGCATGACTAAGAAGAGATTTATCTTATTGGGATCCATTGTTCATAATTTTTTTCTTAGTCGAATGAAGTTTTTAAAACATAGTTCTGTTGAATTTGTTGAATTTTCGGCAAATATGAGGGTTCCAACAGACTACCAAATTAAAATAAATCTCTTAAATTTAAAATAATTTATTGCAACTTTTATTGTTATGTAGTACGTGTTTTGATCTTAATAGTAATGTAGAGTTATACTTGAAGTGACAGTGCTGTAACATTTTCCATTGCGAAGACTTCACTTACAGATATGAGTTCGAAATTGATGTGCAAAATCACGTTTCTTGTATATTAAATTAATGGTATTGATATGATTCAGGGTTGCAACTGATACATGAGTTACCCGTATTTTTTGCGACATGTCACACTTCAGTATTTTGATGTCTGTTACCTAACATCCATGAATGGCACTAACCTAAAAGTATAATTTCCTAAAAATTGTGTATAACACGTTTTGATGATATTTTCTCAAAATTTCTTTTTAGGGGAAGTTAAATGAATTGAACATGTCTTCTATTCATTGTCTTAATATTCTTGTTTGTTTTCTTAATGAGAAGTTGTTTCTATTTGTTAAAAATATTTGCACTTTTACTAGTTTTATGAGGAAGACTAAAACTTTAAATATTGGAGAGTACTGCAACACAAGTATTACAATTATAAGTGTATACATTTATTAGTGCATTACATTATTATTTTTCATTTGTGTATTGTTTATTATTTTGTGGATGGTGAAACTTTTCCTATTTTCCTGCCCACTACCTTCATTATCTGAGTCCGAGGTTAGTAACCGTGGAATTTACGGGTACAATATGGATGACCTAAAAATATATGCTAAGTCAAGAGTCGAACTTCACACAGTCCTTGATATTACCTCTCGATTCAGCAATGAAATATGCATGGAATTTGGATTAGATAAATGCAAGTCCATTCATCTCGAAAGAGTTAAATTATCTCCCCTGAAGGATGTAGTGTAATCTCCCGTGATCCACATTAGTTCTCGCCGTAGTCTTCGATTTTTCTTATAACAATTTTTACCTGGTTTTTCTATATAAGTTTGGAATGTATTTTTTTACCTTTATTCTTTACTTTTGAGTATAGTTTTCCCATAAAACTATTCATAAAAATAGAATACTCGATTTTCAACTATCCTTTATATTTTATTATTTCCTAGAACCTTGTTTCTAATGATTTAGTTGTTGAATTTAAAAAATATTTTAAATTGGTCGTATATGTTTTATTTAGGCCATTCAAATTTATTAATTTTGCACCTGCATAATCAATAATTGTACAAATACCTTCTATGATCATTTTATGTTTATAACATACTTTTGAAGATGTTTCGCTCCAGTTAATTTTCCCTCATAAATAACTCTTCGATTATTTTTCTAACAATTTCCCAAAATATTTTAAATACTTTTATTTCGTTTATTATAACATCATATTTGTCAAATAGGAATGTTATAGATGATCCGGAAAGAATTGGGTTACATATTGTGATTCGTAGATGTGGAAATGTATTGTTTCTCACAAAAATATCATGTAAAATTGTACCAAAATTCACAACTAAGCATCAGCTAAATATATTTTATTGAAAACCGTTCATCCAAATCAGCTTTGGGACGTCTCAAAACGCTACAAAAACGAGCTTGTAAAAGAGAAATTCAAAATATCACGGAACACTTCCACATTTGATCTTCACGGAGTGTAAAGTAGAAGTCTTCGCACCATTTCCGACTTAAAAACACTTTACATTCACGATAAAAATGTTATTCCGTAACAAGAATTGAACCCAGCAGAAATTTCTCTATCTAGCGGCATCTAGATGGAACACGACATTTACCGAAGAGCGATCTAGCGTCGTTGTGAGAAAACCCGACTTCTCTTAAAATCCTCAACAAAGAGAAATAAACATTATCGTGTGAATGCATAAAAAATAAAATAGTCAGACAATGGAAATTAAGCTGATACGAGTATGATCGGATGTGCTGAAGAAGACCTAACATTGCCCTAGCGCTTGTATGCGAACGATTGCGTATTCGCAAAAAAAATCAATTTTAATTTTTACAAACTAGTTACTTGCTATATAGATACCCAGTCGTCGCGCAGATATAGAGAATGAAATTAGCGGCGAGACCCGACCTGATCTCCTGATATTGTTATAGCAAGGTTTCGTTGCAAGCATTCGACATCCTAGACCGTTACAAATTTAGACACAGAATCGTCCTTTGTTTTTTACGTCTGAATGAATCCTTTGTGCACCTTCATATGGGATGTACGGAAATTCCCTATTCGCTACATGAAGGAAGGGACTCGATAACGCTCCAAAGCTGACACAGCTATAATGCGTTTGTTCCCCATATTTGAGTGTTTCTAATTTGTTATTGAGATATGCCTTAACTCTCTCAGACTACAACTCATGTATAAAAATATCAATAAAGTGACAGCCTCATTCAATATCAATAAAATCAAGCCTCCTTCTTAGAATGTGTTATTAAATGGGTAATATGAAATTAAAGCGTGAACGACTCTTTATGAAGAACAGATCACATTGACAATGACTGACTCGACGACCAGAAACATTAAGTACGAAACGCTATTTATGTTGTCATTAAAAATGCAATTCCCAAAAAGTATATCTAATGCTGATGAAATAAAACTAAGAAACGTTTCTGTTCCAAAAAGTTCAATTTCCATTCTATATTTTAATGTAGTTGACAGGCACCTTCCACGGACTTGGTTTAAAATATTTCAAATCACTAAAATGCTAATATATAAGTAAATAATTTATTTTCTCTCTATGATGTTTTTAGAAAATCAAGAATTTCAGGGCTAGTTACGAAGTGCAATGTAATTTTTAATGGAAGCATTGTTACACAGAATGTCCCAGAAATTTTGTGACAAACCTCTAGAGGAGGTGGGGCACGTCATAAGGATTGACTATTGCATAGCAACTCATGATCGCAAACAACGTACGCCGCTAGGTGGTGCTGAACTCGAGAGTGCAGGAGGGGAACGTGAGGATTTCCTCATTCGAGCGTTAGCCAGCATACGAGGAGTATGGAACGGTATAAGAACGGTAAACTTGCAAACATGCATTTAATGTATGGAATAGCTGAGTGCAATGGACGAACCGCCGGACGCATTTATCGAGAACGCTTCCCCAGACAGACATCAACCGCACCGCAGTTTGTTCAAATGTCTGCGTCGAAATTTGCGTGAGTTTGGGTATTAATAAGTGACAGGGTTAGTGAGGGCAGATCGGTGGTTAGGGAAGAACGTGTGTTGGATGCCGTGGAGACTAATCCAAGCACTAGCATACGTACCGTTGCCTCAGACTTAATAATGTCTCGTAGCAGTGTCCAACGAGTTTTAAGCGCCGAGTCCTTACACGTCTTTCATCTCCAAAGGGTGTAGTTATTACACCCCGATGACCACCCTGCACGTGTGCGTTAGCCACGTGGTTTCACCAAAGAGGCCGAGATGTGAATTTCCCAGCATGTGTGTTATTTTCTGATGATGCTACATTCACTAGGGATGGCGTATTCAATCGCCAAAATGAGCATTTGTGTGCACCAGAGAACCCCCATGGTGTGCGGCACCACGCGGCACAACATCGCTTCATACATAATCTGTGGGCGTGCTTGGTCGGCGAATTCTTAGTGGGGCCGTATTTTTCACCATCCCGCTTCTATTTCACCGCACCGAGTTATCAGACGTTTCTGCAACAGGTTCTTCCCGACTTGCTTGAAGATGATTAAGCAAATGAGAGGCGCAGCATGTGGTTCCTACATGATAGAGCGCTTGCTAATTTTGGACTGGCTATTTGTAGGCATTTGAACAGGTCATTCCAGCATCGATGTATTGAGCGTGATGAACCGGTTCCCTGGCCCCCACGCACACCGGATATATCGAGCCTTTCTTTCTGTGGAGACCCATGAACTCTCGTGTATCACGATCCTGTGGAGTCTGATATGGAACTCGTCGCAAGAATCGTATGCGCAGCTGCTACAATCAAAGAACCTCCCGGTGTATTCCAGAGTGTCCGTCAGTGTCAGGCTTGCGTTTGATGGTGCAAACTTCGAGCATCTGTTGTAATATTCATGTTCTACACCATTTGTACTCATTATGTCCAATAAATGTTTCAAATGAATCACTCTGTTTCCATTCCGATCTTCGACCTCTGCTACCACTTACCCCTGACATTTGCGGTCATGAGTTGCTACGCAATTCTCAATCCTTATGACGTGCCCCACCTCCACTGGAGGTTTGCCTCAACATTTCTGGGATATTCTGTATAATTACTTCTTCGAAACTCACAAAGAAGGAATTATTTTTCTTTCCTTTCCGTTTTCACTCACGGAGTTTCGCGTTATTCTAGACGAATGGCGGGTAACAATTTTAAATACTGTATGATATCGCCTGGACCGTCTCATAGAATTTTACCAAGATCTCTAAATATCTATCAAATTGTTTATATTTGTATACCATAAAAACATACAAAAAATAAATATTCACTTTAAACATTAGATTTCATATAAAAAATCTTAGTTGTTTGCTGTAATATTAGAAATGTTGATGAGATGTTAAGTTTTAATATGCTTCATCTTTGGTCTTATGCAAATGTTTAAATAACCAGATATTCGATACACACAACTCTTTCAACTTCTATTAGCTGTGCTCCTTTAAGCGCCTCAGATTCGGATTACCTTATATAAGTAAGAAAGCAAGCAATTTGAGACGTCGGCACACTGCCGAAGAAACGAAATGTTACAGCTAAAATTTCTTCTTCCACTACTGGAAAGTATTTTTCCCATTTCAGTAGGGGAAGAGGAAAGTTTCGGTTGTAACATTTCGTTTCCTCTTATCTCTAGATGTTCAGAATCTTCATCATCGGCTAAGTGGATTACTGGCGATGGTATCTGGCACATATTCAATGAGAGGTGTGTTGGTATATCTGTATTTACTCTTTACTACAGCATAGGTTCTGCTAACTACGTTCATAGAGGTGTTAGATCTAAATTTTATGTATTTTTTACTTAAATATTGACAGGACCAAAAAGTTTAGGAGCAAATTAAAGGATACATCGCAACTCATTTTAACCTTCCTTTCATTTTGGTAGATACAAGAGAAATAAATTATCAGAACCACTAAAAATTCACACGTTTTTTAAATATTATTTCATGCGTGTTTATATGGATTTCTAGTATATATTGTTTGTGATTTTTTTTGTAGAAAATGTGTATTTATTGTGTATTTAATCAAAGATTTTGATTAAAAAAACTGAACTATTAAGAACAAGTGTTGCGTGTTGTGTACCTAACTTTTTTGTGTTGCTGTAAAATACCACTGATACTTTAAATGAAACAATCAAAATTAAATTAGTTTATGTTTAAAAAAAATAAATAGATAAATAATTATAATTAAGGACTAACAAATGTGTAAAAGATCTTAATTATACAGCGACTGATATTCCCATATTGTTATATTAACGGAATTCAGTAGCAGAGAAGGATATTGAAATGATACCACGGCATGCAATGGCAGGAGTCGATTAACTTATACTACCGCCATTGTTTCGTTCTGCATTGACAAGGCTTGACTTTGCGCATGATTCTCCAAAGTGTGATTGTAAAGAAGACACCAAAAATTAGCAAACTTCTCGATATTTTTTCAGTGCGTTCCAGTAATAATGTGCCATAATCGCTAATATTTTGACATAACATACCTATAGTCAATATGTTTCAGTATTAAAGAAATCAGGAACACTTTCGACCAGCGCTTGTCGAAAGTTATCTTGTTAGATACATCAACTTGTTCACCTCGGAAAACATTTCTATTTTTTCTTCAATTTCCACAATTTTCGAAAATTCGCTTTACGTGAATAACTTTTAACGAGAAGTGCAGAGATAAGAATTTCTCGGATATGTCTCAATTGAGAATTGTCATTTGATCAACACGTTACAAGATGGTAGCTTGAAATACGAAACTCAGAAGATCGTATTCTGTTTTCTAGACTAATGGCTCAAGATTCTGTTTTCTCAACTGACAGTTGAAGCGAAAGGTTCCTATAATGCAGATCTCTTGCCAGAGCACGCGTTGTGAACAAATGTGAGAACTGGAGTGAACTTAAATAAAATTGCCCACTCAGCATACGAGAACAAATTTTAACAAGGTATAAAAATCGCAAAAGTAAATAAGATCTCCTTAGAGGTTTTTTATTTTATTCTCTTTACATCTAAAGCTTCGTGCGTAGTGAAACAAAGGAATTTAATGATAAAGAAAATTTACATTTTTTTGAAAGTTATCAAAATTAAAACATTCAACTCATTTGACATGCGGCATACCTACACCTCATGAGCCCCGGAGTCGCAGTATTTTTGGAGGTCTCAACACTAAAGTTTCTTGAGGCCACCATACACAAACGTGTATGCATGCCTACTATTATTTGTTCAACGCTCTAATGTATTGAAAAGAATTGAAACTTTATTTTATTTATTAAAAAACTCAACTATTGTTTGTTTTATGGTTGTGAAAATGTTTCGAATAATATTTATGTTCACATTTACGAGTTTAAATAATATTTGGTGACAAATTTGGAAACCTCTTACATGATGAGGTCCGGGGAGGACTAATCCTTCCACTTCTACCTTAGTACGATTCTATATTTGACCACTCGTATCTACACGCATCGGTTCTCTGACAATAAGTGAATATTATGTGAAATAAATTCTTTCAATATACGTTTCAAAAATCTTTCAAAACTCAACATATTTGCAGTGTGGTACATAGAATCCTCCAGTTCTGTTTCTTAATCAAGAGTAATTTTAACGTGCTCTTTCATTCAAACCAAACAGTCTGCACATTTTTCTTTTGAACCGGAAATTTCTAATCCCCTTTCCCAATACAAATAAGCTCCCTGTTACTTCTGTCAGAGAAAAACAACGAAAGTGACTTATATTGCCTAGCTTAAACAGAAATAGGTGCATGTTTAGTTTTAATTTATAAAGAAACCTAACACATCAACCTTTTGTGTTTCTGAAAAATGCTTTAGTATTTTCGGTATTTTGTGTATTTAACCTGTTAACTTATCAAATTCTCATTCTTAAAAGTCAGAATTATTTTGGGTATAGTATTTTAGTACAAATTGTAGTTTATACAGAAAAAATATTCCTGAACTAAGATATAATTGTGTGTAGAGAGTAAATTATAAGTAATCGGAACCTTTCAGTTTTAATACACCTTAATTCTACATATCTAATTACGTGTGTCATCGCCAAGCTACAACTTAAGCCGGTCATTCAGGATGGCTGCAAACAGAGCGGCTTCATTAGGAGTAGACGAATTTCATGGGGACATTCACGAGCGCTATACCACTCCATGCGTTCGAATGCTTGTAAGATTCTTGGAAATGAATCAATGTTTAAAGTCTTCGAAGTAAAATTTTAACAATTTCCCTGTAATGGATTATTTGTTTTCTCTCCTTGTAATGACAATTTGTTCATATGTAGATGGATAATACTTCCAATTAAGATAATTCAAATTTTGTTCTCACCTGACGCTATTACGAATTTTTTGTTTTGTTTTTCTTGGTTGAACACGAACCGATACCCAATAAAAATTTTGCTCACAACAAGAAATTATTATTATTATTACGTCCAATTGTACAGTAATTAATTTAAAATTCTTACAACATATTTTCGAGAAATCAAATTCATCCAAGACACATCTGACTGAACTTATAAAAACAATAAGTATACAATTGTTTATACATTTCGAGGTTAAAGGGTTTATAAAGCAAAAGTCATGTTTTGATCCGAAAAACCGATGAATTGAATGTTAAAGCAATTTTATAAAATTGCCATTGACACAAATATAACATTAATTTTTATTTGTAATAATGTTCTGCGGAAATACCACGATTTTCTATTGTTTATAACTGTAGTGCGGATTTCAATCTTTTGAAATCTTTCAATCCAATGGATTTTGAATATTACAACTAAATGATATATTAATATTCAAGTTATTAATCAATTATTACTCGACCTTTT
The DNA here is from genome assembly GCA_002313205.1 of Laupala kohalensis. Lineage (NCBI taxonomy): Eukaryota > Metazoa > Arthropoda > Insecta > Orthoptera > Trigonidiidae > Laupala > Laupala kohalensis. Next base: position 867,471 of record NNCF01127864.1, on the reverse strand, counting down.
ACTCACATATTTTCAAGTTAATATATTTGTATTTACAAATTTTTCACAACGTATTCTTTACGACGTATTGAAGAAACGTCTGTAAATAGGTGAGTAACAATAAAAAAATGAAACATAATATCTACAAGTTGAAAATCGTTGAAATTTGTATTAACATGTTTTAAGTACAATATCTAAATTATTTTCTTCCTTTATTAAGTTATTTTCGATATTAATTACTCATAGTTAGAATTTTCACCGTTTATCAGATGGATATTTGTATTTGAACAGATCCACCCGAGGCACTGGAGGTCAATTTCCCCTTCCCAGAGAGATCTACCCATGACGGATGGAGCGGCTCCGATGGATTCCAATCGATCCAAGTAGATATTCTCGTTCATGAGAAAAATTTGGAGTGGCTCCGCTCCAAATGGAGTAATGGAGCTATCGGAATGTCCAGCATTAGGTGGTTCAGCACGAGGCATGGTTAAATGTGCGCAATTACGAAGCTGCGCAATGAAGGGCATGCACTGCTCTCGATATAAAACGCAGTCCCTTAAATAGATTACGATCCCATTATGAAACTTGAATCTCAGAGATAATTTAACAAGTGTTGTTTTGAGAGTCACTGAAAAATGTTGAAATGTCCACTACGTTAAAATGTTCCCTAAAAATAGTATTCTCTCTACAAAATATGTATTTTTCAGGACGGTATTAAACTAATCAACGTTCTTTGATCTTATTAAATAAATAATTAAAAACTTACGACCATTTATAGACGTAAGTTTAAGGTCGTAAGTTTTTAATTATTTATTTAATTAGATTATATAAGGGACGTTAATTGTACTAGTTCTTTCATCTTCCATCGAACTTTTAGTAAAATTTCTTTTGCAAACAAAACATGTTTCATCACCAACTGTTGATATTGCACGAGGTCAAATATTGCGTGTAACATGTGACAAAAAAGTCTCCCTATCAAATCTAAAATAATTCGGAATAAATATATAACGCATCTCAGCAACTTACTGTGCTCAGTTTTGTTATTTCGTGGACTTCTTTTTAAAACCATAAAAGCAAAAAAGAGTTGCTTTTTGAAGTAACAATTGCAAGGAAAAAACATTTTAGTTGTTTTGCAATAACTAAGAATAACTAAGCGGATTTTAACTTGCAACGACTCAATTCTTAGGTTTTATTGAAACCAATAACTCGTTCATTTAACTTTTTTTTGTCCCGGATCAATATCTGTCACAAGATTAAATATCGTAAGAAGTAGAAAAATTTCGCAAAAAAGTGGAGGGTCTTAGAGTTTCGTATTTTACACGATTAAACTTCTTTCTACAGTCTTAAATTTTTTTTCGACTTTATTATTGGGTGAATTCCCGTTGCCCGGTTTATGGGTTTTTAAGTTAACACTAAAATTGAATGTTTGTGACGCATTATCTGAAACTATAGAGACTTTCGTAGTAATGGATACGTAACAAAAGAAGAATCAGATGAGCATGAACATTTTTATGGGCATCCAATCTTTTGTTTCTGTTTCTATAATTGCTATTACGAACATCATGGAGGAGTTCAAATGATTCTTATTCAAAAATTAATTATTTTGTAGCGCCCACGCACCCTCTATCCCGTCATTTTCTATGTTATCTTTGGTACTTCAATCCAAGTACTTCGATAAATATTTCAAAGATCTTTCGTTTGTTATGTAATATCGGTCTTAAATGCTGATCGCTTCATCTGAAAGATAATTTAAGATATATGGAAAAATAATATCCCAAAACTAATTCTATTTGTAATATTTTGAAGAAAATTCCATTCGATCTTGGTTTAAAATTTAAAAAAAAAACTGCACATTTAGATGATCTTTTCCAAAGCGTTTATTTGAAGTATATAGCCACAAAGTATACATAGATTTTTTTAAAATGTTTGATGTCAAATTCTTTTTTTATATTAACATACCCAAATTATGGTAGAAATGTCAATTCTTTAACAAAAATATAGTTTTAATAATTGTTAAAACATTCTTGAGTTATCATTCATTACAGACCCAGTCAATATTCTAAATTAGGGATTTAAACAGGTTTGAAAAGCAGAATTTATCAAAATATCGATGTTGACTCTACGGACTCTTCGTTATGCTTTCCCGCACGCGAGAAAGTATAAATGGCAGGCGGAGTATGAAACGATTTCACCGGAAACATTCCGTCTAATATAACTGGACCCGATTTCGATACCTCCAAACTAAAATGAAATATAATGATACATTCAAATTCTAATCAAACATTGTATTTAATACAACAAATGGTATATAAAATAAATTAATAACGGTTCAAAAAATGTAAAAAGGGCTCAAACAAATGTTACATGAAAATTACTATTATCCATTTTCGTAAATTTTATGGAGTTATTAAGTTATGTATAAATGAAAATAAATCGACTGTATGTTTAAAAATAAAAAGTTGGCATTTGATTGAAAACAAAAACCTATTCCGTAACATAAACATAATGAGGTTATTTTACTCAAAAATGCTGCAAATTTGTACAACCGGTGAATTTCCTATCATAACTGATGGAGAGATACTTGAGGTAATTACAAGACGAATGCCAAGTAATCTTTTTCTTCTATAAATAATAATTTTTTTTGTCTGTAGAATATGTTTCATTCTGAGTGATCTTGACTAAAATATTTCAGTCATGTATCCAATAGAAACAGCTCAAAATTTTGCTATCTCCAATACTCTGCCAAAAGTACGATTTTATTGAAAAATATGAATGCAGAGTGCAGAATGAATATAAATTATTCGAAGAAGTAGGAAGACCAAAAACTTTATATCACGTGCAGGAGTAATGTAAGTCTTCATTTATGGGGTTTCATAAATTATTTCTATGACTCCATATCTAATTTCAATTTTAAATTTTTTGCTTCAAATTTGTATCAAAACAAATCATTAATATCAGGTTCCAGAAACCATGTTGTTTCTGAAGAGGAAAAATTTATTTAGTGAATTGTGCAATTCTTTTAAGGTACAATGATCGTGTTAGGTTACCATTCATTGAACAACGTTATCTACTCTGTGTATATGGAAAGTAGTAGAAATTCATGAATCATGGTGTATTACAAACTGGGAATAATTTGAAAATGATGTTTAGTATGACTACCGTTGTCCCAGTTGAATACTGATTATTGGTAAACGAATAACAATGGTTACCATATTCGAATTTCATTGTGATTTTTGTAGTTTCTATTGAATAACTTTTTCAGAAGCTCCTAAGTCCAGGGTTTTCTTAACTCCTCAATTCTGTATTAAATTAGTGACACGTATGATAGTTCCTAAATCGATTCCACTACAAATTACATGGGAATTTATTTAAGAACCATCTCTTCAGATGATGTATGTATAAGAAAACTATAAAATAGTTTCATTCAAATTTTAGCCTCGCAAGGTCCAAACATTCTTAGACGAGTTGATACATACATTTCTTTTTGAATGAAAATATAAACAATCAGAATATTCAAAAACAGGCGTCTGATCGTTCATACTATCTAAAGGATTTCTTTATATAATGATAAATTTATTGTCAAAAATGCTGTTAGGCCTGAAGACAGATGCGGATTTAACATTTCAAAACACTCCTTAGATAACAATAAAAGGAGTTCGATACGTATTAAGACTTAAACAGAATACCAACAAATTTGTATTAAATAAAACACAATAACGTTATTTCAGAAGGAAGCATTATTACCGAACTATAGTTTATTCGGAAAATATTATTTATAAATCGTAAGTAATAAAATAACACTAAATTTGAGATTTATTGTTTCGGTAGACAAGAGTCTCTAGACTGAGTAGAAAATCCGGCTGACTATGAAGAAAACCCCTAAGGGAAACCAGAAAAAAACCCGGAACAGGATGGGATAGAAAACAGAGATGGGGAAGAATATTCTAACACGTAAGTGACTCACCTTTCATCTATCCATTGCTAACACTATACTGTTGCAGCGTCTCTAACATGTTGAGCACTTGTTGGGTCCATGAGTTCGTGCCACACACGCAATGATCNAGCGCGGTGGGTGGATGGGTGGGGGGAGGGGGGAGGAGGAAGAGGAGGAGGGGGAGGCGCGATTTGGACGCTGTTTGGGAACTGATGGTAGGGATGGTGGCGGTGCGGCGGGAGAAGAAACGAAAGGCGGGGGAGATTACTGGCTGTATGCTTCGATACACGTTGAGTTCTCCGATACAAAATTTAGTACGGTTGTCCGGGGACGTAAAATACATACTGCCAACTTCGAAGAACTACATTACACTGGCGGATCCATGCGCGGTGGGGGTGGTGGTGGTAAGGGAGGTAAGGGAGCCATAGCACCCCCTTCCCTTGGACCTGAAAACTCACCTGATACGGGCATTCTTTGCCACTTTAAACACTTAACAAATTTGGTTACTATTTAATATTGTTAATTGATAATTATTTACTTGGTGTAATTTATTTAAAAGATAACATTTATAAAATTTGTGTTGTAAGACCATGATTTTCAAACAGAATTGCTCCCCTGATCCCTCCTCGGTTAGTACATTACATGTGTCGTACTAATCGTACAAATATAAAAACGAAACACAACAAAAAAGACGAGAGTCAAGAGCTCGTGATATAATCGCGTGTTCAAAGAAATAAAGAGTTCCTGCACATGCAAAATAGAGGATGTTGGTTGCGAAGCGCAATTAAAATTTCTGCTAAATTACTGGTAACATAACTAGAAGTACGAGTACATTGTGAATAGATGTGGGATGGTGTAAATTTTCCTTTACTTACATTTCCTATACCATATACCAACATAAATGCGTGACATCAGACGTGATACTTTTCTAGTCAATTTTGTTTTTTCTTTGGTTTGGTTTGTGTGGTAGGAGGAATTAAATTTTCAGTCTGTACTACGACGTTTGTTTCAACACTGATGGGTTTGAATGCTTCACCATCGAAATACATACCTAAGAAGAATAACTTATCCTCTGATAATTTGATAATTTACTTTTCTTGTAGGATTTCAATAACTCTTCGTTGATGTTTGAGTTAACTCTTCGACTCAATTATATCGTCTACGGCAACTCTGTAAGAAGTACTAGAGTAAGTCAATTAGTGTATTTTTTCTCTTGCTTTTTTATGTTACTATTAATTCACTTTTTTGTTTATTGTATAATGTATAATATTATTCAAAAATATGTTGTCCGACACGGTCCAGTTGTGTCTGAGTATTTTTCATTTTATCTTTCACTATAATTTAATGTTGGTAAAAATTGAATGATATCCTAAACATATAAGTCATGAACACTATATGCAAATATATTTCATGCAAATATATTTACAAAAAACAGTGATGATACCTCAATTAGTTCGAAAATACACATTTCACTCTATATCACTTCATACGAAAAATATATTCATAGTGAGTCTGCACAATACAAATTTCATTTTTTTTTTAAATTTAAGTTCCATCTCTAAAAATTCTGTCTTTGGTGATGAATGAGTCAGTCAGGAAAAATTATCAAAGATCTTCTCCCCTTATCTGTAAAATAATGTGATCGATAAGTTCCAAAGATTTTCGCTTTTAAATATTTAATTTAACGCTCCGAACTAAAACCGAGATATCTAAATTAGTTTGGGGAGATATTTCGAAAATTCAAAAAGTAAATTTTTTACCGTAAATCACCCCTTTTAAATCGGAAATTCAAAAGGTCATTTCTTTGTAAATCTATTCGACGTAAGTGTAACGTTCCATCCAAAATTCAAGTTCCTTTCTCTCGCATCTTAATCTTTGTCGGTGTTGACCAGGAACGTTCACGCTGCTCGCTAAGATACGGGCCCGACGTCACCCAGAATGCCAAGCGTTCGTTCTGGATGTAGTGACGAATTAAGACACTATCACGTTAGTTATATAGAAGTGAATAATACTAAATGATATTTATACCCAATATTCTTCTTATAAAAAATCTTTAATTCTCCAATAAATTACAAACTGAAAATCATAAAAATGTACATCTCAAATTCACTAATAACTTAAAATAATTTCAGTTAAAAATGATATCTTATAACAAAAAAAATGTCAATAAAATTAAGAGAATCAAACATTTACAATTTGCATTGAAAGAATGAAGTGCTTCAAATTTTAGCACCTATTCCTAGTTCTTCGTTTTTTTCTCTTACTAGACCTTAAATGTTTGTTGAACATGAATGTGGGCAACTTGCAAGTGCTCGTTAGTCTACGAACATATTTTAAATTATAATCGTATAAGGAACTTTTAAGTCTTTTTACACATTTTCATGAAAGAAACTCCACTGCTTAGTGTTCTTTATTTTTGTACTTCTCATACTCTGAATGATTAGCGTTATAATGTCATTGAAAATTATACCACTTAACGTGGTTTAGTTTAATTATGTTATGTTATTTTATGTTCATGTAACATAACATAATTAATGTGTTACCTGGCGGTGAGGTTCACAGCAATTTAAGAGATTTCTATGTGTGGTTTAGTTTATTGTGACACACTAAGCATTCGGCAAATCTACCAAAATCCACAAAAAATATACAAATATCCCATTCAGAGTTAAAAGATGACGAGGATCAAACTACAACTCTTCCACCACATCGTAGAAACCACTGTGACTGACGGCGTCGCTGCGATGCTCTTCCGTGCGCTCCAGCAGTTTGCCCTGCTGCTCCTCGGCGCTATTTACTCCCGATTGGCTTATGCGAAAACCCGGGTGTTGATGAATGAATAAGGTAGTCACTCAAGCGACCATCACTTCTATATATTCCTTTTATTTCATTTATTTTACTCTCATTTACTTTATTTGTTGTGCTATAGCGAGTTGTGCTGTATGTGTTAAGTCCATTAGGGCGAATCAATGTTGTGCAGTGATTGTGCACGAGAGTTCCATGCCGCTTGCTACAAAATGAGCAAGGTTGACGTAGACTGCATCACCGCTGACGGACTGCCATGGAGGTGTAAATCGTGCGCCGAAAACTGATGAAGTCTGCTGTTTGATTCGGAAATCCAAGAGGGGAAACTTACACTGGAAGATATAATGAAAACGATTAGTAAAATCGCGGAGAATAAAAAATCACAGGAAGTCAACTTCAATCAATCTTATGAAGTTCTAAGTGACAAAATGGAGGAGAACACCAAAGCTGTGAAAGAACCAGAGTTGCTCTATGCAGAAGTATATGGAGATTATTGACGAATTACTGGTGGAGAACAAAATACTGACAGAACTAGAACTAACGTTGGAGGACATGGAGCAATATTCTCGTCTGAACTGCGCTGAGATTCACGGGATCCCGGAAGAGCCACTCGAGGACGTAGTCGGTGTCGTGAAGGAGGTCTGGAGGTCATTGAACGTGAACATATCGGACTCCATGAACGACGCGCTTGGAAGAAGAACTGGACCCAACAGCCCATCACCGGGAATCATAGTGAAGTTTGTCAGGCG
>NNCF01127864.1:837006-851087 GCA_002313205.1 Laupala kohalensis | reverse complement strand
ATTTTTTTAATTATTGTATTTTTTGTACATTTATATTTTTCAGTGTATGTTACTGACAATGGTTGCTATGCAGCCGAAAAAGCTTTCTATGAATAAAACAATGAGCAACATAGAAACGCCATTTAATTTATAATGCTTTGATAATGTTGCTAAAGCTCCACAATTACCAAGCAAATTATATTTTATTAATTTGTTTTTCGTCACGTCGAAAGATATTACATGGCTTAAATCTCGTTGCTTTGCATATATTTCTTCCGTGTACCCTAAACGTGGAGAAGATATGAAATAAATTTCGATCAGGTGAAAATGACGATGAGCCGGGAATAGAACCCGGGATTCCTGCTTTACAGAGCATCTGGGGTGATTGCCACGATAATATTGTCGGGTAGCTCTATAACACTAGCAAAAAACATTATATTCCGTACAATAGGGATAGCAAGTAAATTAAATTTCCGGAGGACCATAACCTTGAAAGATAGACATAAAGAAAATTCTTTAAAATAAACAACAAATTTGATACAAAATGAATAATAAATTACCTGTTACAAATGAATATCGTGAGAGCTGAAAATAGACTGTATTTACAATTGATTAAGCATGAACACATAAATAATTATAATTGGAAGAAAAATACCTTAAACAAATACAATATTAAATTGATATGTTTTACATTCTTTGTTAACTTATAACTTATAAATTTATTGTAAAAAAACAGTACAAACTGCGTATGACCACGTGGAGGAAAAAAAAACTAATTTACTCTCCGGAAGCAAGCAAGGGACCATCCCATCAATTCCGATATTTTTCGGTCAGGTGAAAATGGCGACCAGCCGGGACTCGAACCCGGGTCTCTTGCTTTGATCGTAAGATCTATATTACATTTGCTAGATATTTATACAAATTTATTTACAATATTCAGAGCTTTTCCAATTGTTGCATTTTCATAATGCTTACTTAATTAATTTTCTGATTGGCTTCATATTAGCTTTCTTTAATTGTGGTTGGCACAATGTTCATTTGGGTTTTCATGCACAGAGTTTCCTTAATATCTCTAATTTGTTATCTTTATTACAACTTAAATTGAATTTACGTAATATATGGATACTATATGTGGTTTCATAAAGCTAATACTGACAAAAACTTCTAGATTGCTGACTCAGACCGACTGTTGGAGGTTTGGTGTGCTTCAAATTAAAAGGGAATCCCGGAGTTCGAGACATGTAGACGCTTCGAATGACTGAATATTCCGTAACATTGTTAAACCGTCCGTTACAAAGCGGATGACTGACACGTAAAATTATAAGCGGTATGTTACGAAATGTAACAGTATCTCTTTCACCTTCATTTTTAAACATTTTTTCGCGACTGTTGATCAATTTGTCTTCTACATTCACGTATAATACTTTCATTCATTCACTTCTACATGAATTTTTATCTAATCTCCCTTTACCTTTAGTTTAATTTTACTTACATACGCAAAAATTATGTTCTCCAACGTGCAAGCTTCTTCGTGGAAACATGTTGCTGTTCTCGATCTTCACCACATGAGCGAACAACTGTCACCGGAGTCATGTAAGTGGCGGCGCTCACTCGCAGTTAACAGCCAAGGGTTTTACGAGTATTGAAGCTACATTTCGGCGTCGACGTATGTATCGGGGTCGAATTGAGTGGCTTTCTCAGGGATTAGACATTCTATATAGCACGAGAGATTTGGTGGCAGAGAAAATTTGGACATCTTGTTGTACAATAATGTAATTTTAAGGCATTTTACAAATCTGCAAAATTTTATTTTTACTACCTTATTGCGAGTAATGGGTATACGTATCAAACATTACACAGGACGGAAGGTATTTTTTTCCAACTGCATGGGATATCTTGGGTAAACTAAATGATTTATAGAATATTGAATCCAAAAATTACCTCTATTTTCCCCCATCACGAACGGTCTTCTTGTAAAATAGGGGTTTATAATAAAAATCAGCAGTGAATAATAATAATACAAAATAACTTTATTTTCAAAAACGTAGTTACAATTCACGTATGACCACGTGGAGGACAATAAACTAATTTGCTCTCCGAGAGCAAACTAAGGACTATCCCATCAATTCTGATCAAGGGCCCTGGGGCAAAAGAGGATTGTAAAATTTCATCAAACTCCTAGATAAGATAAAAAGTTAGCTACGTGTATTAATAGGATATATTAATAGGATATCAACAAATTTGTAATTTAACACAAATTTTTTATCACAAGTACGTATTATTATTATCGAATTATGGATTATTCGAAAAATAGTGTTTATAAATCGTAAATATTAAGATAACACTTAATTCAGAGATTATAGTTTCAATAGACGCCGCCCCTAGACAAGAGTCTAGATAACCCATATAAAAACTACTAATTTTATTTGACTGAAGTTAACATATATATTTCTCATAATTAATCAAACAATTCCTTCATGACATGCGTAACATTCTTTGTTGACTCCCTTTGCCTGTGAAAAGCTTTTCTCTTCTTGTCTTTAAGCTCCCACAAATACACGTTTGCATTCCATTTTTCGTTCCTAGCTCAATCGCACAGCAGTAGTCAGCTAGTATATTGACATCCCATCTTCTTTGGTAACGTCTTTCGATATCACAGACATCCTGGTGAACTCGTTTCGTTTTTCGTCACTGTACAATCTCAAGTTTTCGGGAAAATAGTGGACATGGAAGAGTAAAAAGAACTATTCAGCTGATCTTGCAAACTTTGAGCTTTAGATGCAGCCAACATTCGCACAATTGTTTTGTAGGGTGGGTCTCACCAAATCTTTCTCATCTCTCCGCCAAATCCATCCTCTCATCCCTCCCATCTTCTAATAGTATTATTTTTTAGATTCACTCTTATAAATATTATTTTAATGTTAGCAATAATTATAATTAAATATAATTTTTGGAATTAACAATTATTTTTTTTGAATCCGCCTCTGCCTTAGGGCCCTTGATCGGAATTGATGGGATGGTCCCTTGTTTGCTTCCGGAGAGTAAATTACTTTTTTTTCCTCCACGTGGTCATACGCAGTTTGTACTGCTTTTTTGACAATAAATTTAACTTGGATACCAGAATTCAAGTTCATGAGAAAATTCGCGCAAAATTGAACTAAAACTAATACAGCATGAAACTGTAAGAAATAAAATTAATTAACGTGATTCATTTTAGGAGGGAACTTACCCAAAATCCTCCAATGCATAGTCCACATAACTCTCATCAAGTTTGACAAGATAAATCACTTTTGTAATATATGAAAGGGAATATAAAACGCTGTTCTGTACTTGTCAGAATGTTTATAAGATATCTGTAAATATTTAAACCTTTATTGACGCGGTAAAGGAAAGACCTGGCGTCGTCAAGAAGCTAGAAGAGATGGAAAGAGGCGAAGGAAGAAGACAGGTAGAGACTGCGCATTTAAAACACCAGTAAATGTGTTAACGAATACGGTCGATCTTGAATACTTCGAAATTTCTTAATTCGAATTCCACTCTAATTCCAACTTCCTATTATACCAGAGTTAAAAATCGTGGGGAATTCCAATATTATTGTGATGTTTCGACCTATTTAAATGTATTCGAGAGGACGAGTTATATATTAAATGTCCTGCAGGGCGAGCATTACTCAATCTATTTCTGCACCCACCCTCCAACCGTTGGACTAACGTCGAATCGCGACTATCCCGAACAGCTGAAGCGTTAAATTAAAAAAAAAATAACCCGGGGTTTTCTCGGGTTTTCTTTATTTTAGTGTCAGTTTTCCCATGGACGAGAACGCCACTACAATAAATATTTTATTAATCTCAAATTTTTACAGCACATAATATCTACAATTCATTTTGAATAAAAAATTGATAACGTAGGTATTTATTAAATAATTTATTTATAAATATTAAATCCACCACTAGCCTTGGGCCCTTGATGGGATAAACCCTTTCTTGTTTCCGGAGAGATTTTTGTTGTTGGGGCTTTAGGGCTCGTCAACATCGAGGTCATTAGAGCCCATTTTCCGGAGAATAACTTAGTTTATTTTCCCTCAAGTGGTCATACGCAGTTCGCAACTGCCTTTTTGGCCGTAAAGTTTATAATTTATAACAATTTTCATTATTTCTGTTTTTTTAATGGCTAGCGTAATGTACAAAGCACTGCATCATTGCTGCAAACTAATAAGGTTAGCGTTCTGTGTATTGTGATATAAATTTTTAATCTTAGGTTTTACCAAAAAGTTAAGTGTAAGTACTTTTCAGATTATTAATTGGAAAACAACAACATTAGTTTTTCCAATTTAAGTGAGAATTTATCGTAATGTAAATATTTACTGAATTCAAACAGTTTAAACTGCAACAATATAGTTCTTTTTCATCGAATTAAGTGAACATGAACAATTTCAATTTTTGAATAATTTGAATTTTTCACAAGTCCCTTTTGGTTCAAATTATCTAAGTCCGTCTGCATGAATTTTTGGGTCGCAATACACGTACATGTATTTTCTACTCTTCTGTCACAATTTCTTCCGGTTTAGAAGACAATCAATGTCCTTCTGGATGCTGTATCCTAATTTTATCGCTCATCATTGTACCATTATATATATAATGATGGTGGACAGTTAAAATGGTTAAAATTTCATTTTCAATGAAAATAATAAATATTAATAATAATTTAAATGATGCAATAAATACTTAAATATCTTAATAAAGTACATTTTTACTGATATTGTTTATATATTTTAAATACAACAAACTAGTACAATAAAAATAATAGTGTTTCGTTAAAACGTTTCAATTTTTTAAAAGATATTAATACACGAAATATTTGACAAACGTCTAGTGAAGCAATTTTGTCGACAACATCTTGAGAGTCCATGTTTAAAATTTTTTTGAATTAAAAGTTCGTTAAATCGGCATTTTTAACAGTTTTATGCCACTTAGGTTTTATGAATATCCGAATGAGATATTTTTCAGCGTAAATTGAGAATAAGTATCATTTATTTACCGCTCCTAATGTTCCCAATCAAAAAGGGTTTTCATTTAGACAATTTTTTGTTGAGAGATAGAGGCGTTACTCGATTCATTCTGTGAGACTATTCACAATGGACTTTTTAATCAATATCAAAATTCAAACTCCCTTAATTTCACGATTTTCTTACTTTACTTAAGTCAAATATTTCCCCCTCTAGTAAGTGACATGGTTACCTATAATAAAAATCAAGGAGACCTCTCGTCGGTACGAAATTGTATAAAGCGTTAATTCCATTTGCATTATTTAATTAACAAATTTAATTTAATTTAATTTAATTTAAGTTCAAATCAACAATTAGCAACGGTGTCATGCCACGCTAATGTCACACGCCCCAGAAAATCTTCGATTCCGGAGTGGTTTTTACAAAAGTTTCGTAGTAACGTAGACAATGTTACAAGAGAGTTTGACGAACTTTCATATACAGAGTGAAGAGCGATTTTGAGAAGGTTTTAAATAAAAATGCCATCAATTTTTCCTAATTTTATTTTCACTTCCTTAAAATATATAAAAAAGTATTTAAGAATGGATTCGTAATTAACTTCAGAAAACAACTCGAAGAGAAATTTTGAAAAGTTCTGGAATCGTACTGCGTCGAGGACAGGTTGAAACGTTATTGTAGATTATTGTCCTCACAAATTAACATTTAGTAACAATGGAAAGGTGGTCCCCTCAGCATCGTGCGTTCGTTGTCACAGAGTTTTATCAAAACTGTTGTTCCTAACAATATACGCGTCGTGCTATCCGCACCCATTTTCAGATTTATCATAATAGAGAGGCTTTTAAAAGTTAATTAAAAAACCCAGTTTCATACCAAATTAATTTTCTCAAACAATCTTCTCAAACTCGCTCTTTAATCTGCCTCATCCAGTGTATTACCATAACAATACGACCAGAGAATAGAAAAACCGCAAGTAATTTTATGGTGGCGTAAGTAACGATTCATGACGTAAGTTCATTTTGTGATGATATGGGTATTAGGTTAGAAATGTAAGAAGTCGTTATTTTACAGTTTGTTTCAATTCTCCTCAGTTTTAATTAATATATAAATAAAAATATATTATTTATATTTCATAATGTCAAATAGAAAACATAAAGGCAAAAATTGAGCTCATCAAGAATGCGTGAATGGAGAATTTCTATGTATTTGTGAAAACGTTTTGTCTCATTAAGATTTTAAACACTAAAATTATATTCCTTCAAACAAAATATTTTCTCATGATCGTAAGTATTATATTTATGTACTAAATTTATTATGGAAAACCGTGAAACTGGTTTGTTCTATACCTACCAAATATGAGGTACCAATAAAAGTACCAATTTACATTTGCTTCATAACTGCATAATACTTTGAAAAACTTTAAGTATTTTTTGACTAATTCATTGAGACTTTTTAGTAAATAAGTTACGATTAGCAATTGTTAGAATTCCTGAAATTTATGAAATTTACATTAATAATTTATGAGAAGGAAAATAGTACGTTGGTTTTTGTCGATGGATCTAAAAAAAGTTGAAATAATTGCGACCGAAATTTGCACGTAATAAATAAATGTGCTTCTTAAAATTACCACTTGACTTAAAATCCTTCATTTGTATACGTGTGCGAACTGACCTTAGTCCCTTTTTTAACTTACCTCGTCACTAGGAGGGTTGAAACAGATGGAGTTGTTCACTGTAAACCAATTTTTTCAACAACTTTTAAATAATACTATAAATATTCACAAAAAGACGTAAAAAATGGTATTTGTAAACCTCATTTAGTCCGAAAAATCTGAGACATTTAATTCGGTCAAAATTTATTCTATGTAAGAAAGTCAATACGTTTCTCATAGAAAATATTTTATTGAAATATTTATCTTTTAAAAATACTGGAGGATTTTTTCTTTGAAGTATATTTTATTTTACAAGGGTAGTGTATTAATGATACTGCTTGTTTAGAGAGAAATTGTAATATAAATTATTAACTCCATCTGAACACCTGAAAGGGTTGAATTTTCTGCGTGGGAAACTCCTAGCTCTTCTTCGTGGTATAATTATATATAACATACTATGATGTTGACTGAAAACAGGAAATTCGATATTCATACAAAGAACTCAACCTTCTTCGCGCATTCCAACTCGAACATGATTCTTGAGATGGCAGTTTATTGCTATTCTATTTCGAGAGAAACTCAATTACACAACTCTCGGAATGATATTGGTCTCCTAGTCCCTTTGTAACCTCTAGGTCGGTAATTATTTGTGAGTATACCCACTAGAGGCGCTTTCTGATCCTTAGAGAAACTATGTGCTCACATTCTCGATTAAACTTGATAATAAAGTGATCGTAAAACACGAATCTTCGCAAATTATTATAAGAAAAATATTTCCAATTTTTTTCATGAGAACACTAGTGGATCCATGGGAATGACGAAGGTAACGAAAGCACCCTCCTTCTTCTCAGCACATGTTTTGAAATGTATCGCTTGAAAATGAATGAAAGTGCCCCTACATCTTATCGTGTACCTGTGCCATCCATCAAAGGTACGACATATACACACTTTCCACAATTTGTATTTTTAGAAAGTTAAAGAGAAGAAAATTTTACCGTCACTACGTAAAACATAATTTTGCGAGAGATTTCTGAAACAAATTTCAACTACAAAGTAAACTGCATCTCTTTTCTTTAAATTGTAAAACAATTTACGAGTTAAATTTGTTTGTTCAACTTGCTCTCACGTAATGTTTACAAACACTTAGAATGTAAGTTACCAGAGTTCCCGCGACTTACTAAAGTGGATCTCGTGAACTCGCTCGGTATTTTATGTGCTGCCAATACAAACAAGTTAAAATAAAGGCTAAAATTTCATACCAAGTGTATAAAATATTACAACATAGATGTTTTGAAAAAATGTGTAGAAATATGATCGTCAATAAAGAAAACTTAATGTTATGAGTTATAAAAAACTGACTTGAGAGTAATCAGGAACGTAAAATTTAAATTCTTAAAGTTTATTTCAATGAATTTGTCAATTGACATGATTCCCCATTGAAAAACCCTGCGTCTCCGACCAATTTCATCTGTGATGTTTCATATAATAAATCATTTCAATAACTAGTCTACTGCTCCAAAGTCATTCCAACGTAACATCTTTGTGCTTCAACGCCTATGACATTGCGACTTACATATATAAAGATTAAACCTTTCAGACGTTTCAAAAAGAGGCTATATGAGTACAACGACAAAGTTCTCTAGTTAGGCAAAACTAACGTTATTTGGTTTTTCATGATTTTAAAATAATATAAAACAAATTTATGTGGAGTATTCAATCTTATCTGAGTTCATATATTGACAATGATCACATCCAGTCAAATAAAATGAGTTTATTTTACCATCATAAAAATATAGTACACATGGATAAATAATAACCAGTGCAATTTCAACGTGTTAACGGAGTCATTAATGCCAGATTCAACACGTCACATCGATGAAATCTCTTCGTTCCAATTCGACTTCACTCTTGGGTATTTTGCAAATTCTGTTTCGATACCTGAGCACAACGTATGTGTGAATCAGTTCCCGATTCTCTGAATCTATGTGCAGCAATCAAGCAATGCAAAGCTTACTCGTGTCAGGCTTTCCTTATGAGAAATCCAGAGAGCATCCGATTCTGGTACATCACAGTGCTGTTGTTAATAGTATCTTAAATTGTTACCGCGGGAACTAACCACACATCGATTTTCAAAACAGGGCACTTCTCTTTCCTGACTAGCTTTACCAGTTGAAGCAACGGAAGTCGACAGTGGCATTGATTTGGTCGATCAATGTTGGGCTTTGTGTTGTAGCGAACGAAATAATGGAAAGGGTGAAACAAAAAGAAAGCAACAAGCAGAGGACTGATAGCTCGTTCCGGGAAAGGGCGTTACTCCTCGATGGTTCGCTTAGTTATCTACGAAAAATGAGATTTATCTCTCAGTTTTTTATATCAACAAAAAAGGAGACCGCGTCTTGTTACCAAGTAGTCAGTAATCATGTGTCACAGATTGAAGTGAAGATTTATAGTTGGCATTATGCCCACAGGAACAGACCTAGAATATACAGTAGATCGAGGAATTACATCCATCTGAACGGTTTCCGTGAAAAACTAGTAAATTTAAACCATTGGAATTTGATACCAAAGTTTACTAACGTTCCGGAAATTCCAATTTTTCAGTGAGTTTCTCTTCTTTCTCATGAATCCTAATGCTGATATATTTTGTTACAGAATTGCTCATTACATCATTATCAAAATAAATAAATCACTGTTGTTGTTTTTTGTGGGACTTTAAGGGTGCTCCGAAGAAAACGTTGGTCAGAGATACATAACAAACAGCTGAGGATTTTCACACAATTTTCAATGAGCGTTGCAAAATATCAACAAAACCACAAAATTACTTAACGAATACGTATTCGACACATCACTTTCAAAAGATCTCACTGCAAACCAGACATATTTACGTAACTACACTACGCTGTAAAATGTTCACAAAATGGCTCCGTAATTACGGAAAGTCTCGTGACCCCAGGAAGATTTCACACCTTTCATACAAATTCATTAATTATTATATATTTGTGCACATTATGAACATTACTACACACAAACGTGCACTAGGTTAAGGACTTTCAAATGAAATTGCACATTTCGTTTTAAAAAGCTCAGTTTACGAAGTACGTTTGAGAAATAACATAAAAGATAGAAATAAGTTACCCGAAGGGGAACGTTATACAAATACCATCCAATGAAGTATAATATGAAGCCGCAATGTAGATTTAGTTTAAGTTATTTTTTAAATGTGACTGACTGTTAAGAGTTGTTAACAACTAGACACGTTAGGTATGAATATAAAGCAAAATTATTTTAAGATGAAAAAAACTGAACCAAAGTTTTGAAAATTATTAACACATAGGAGCAATTAAAAATTATGTTTTATAAGGTTAAAATATAATTAAATAATTAGAAACATATAAATCAAAGATAAATCTATGGTAAAACATTAATTTTCTAAAGAAATATGTAATGTTCTAAGTTTATCACACGAAAAGTTATGTTACATTCATTATTTATGAACTTTATGGATGTTATTTCTTCTCGTAATAACTCGAAGACCTTGATTAAATTACAGAAAACTAAACATTCTCTCAAACAACAAAGCATAATGTAAACAATCAAGATGCTTTGTACATAACAAGTGTGTGTTCTCTACGAGAAACTCCCCTCTTCAACTGGGGTACTCTTCTCCCTTCCACTCATAGATTTAAAAAAATAGATTTTAATATTTAAAAAAAATAGTGGTTCTATATTATTCATTAAAGTAATTCATTAATAAGGGTTCTAATAACCTAGACATTGGCGAGCGCCAATCAAATAAAAAATCACTCATTGAACTAAAATAACTTGATGAAAATACACAGATTTAAGAAATTGACTATGAATTGTTTATGCCTCAAACATACTTCAAGTCAGCTTTAAATGACCTAGAAAAAAAAGCTTAAAATATTTACTATGATGAAAGAAGTGGTTATTAAAACTTAGGAAATGTAAAATGTTACGATATAAAGGAATTTAGCCACCTCGAATGATAATGGAAGCGCCGCAAATACACACAGGAGACTTGCAACCAAATTGCACATCATTAAAACCCACGAAAAAGAACTGGATCTATTCCAATAATAGTTTCTTTATGAAAAATATACCTCAATTTCTTTATGAAACAGAAATTTGTTTCTCTTGGTTACTGCATTTCGCGTTTGTGAAGGGATTGAACAAACCATTGCGGTCTCAGATGAATTCCGCATCTGTCCAGAAAATGAGATGGATGCAAATTTCATTTGTATTCTGCAGTAAATTACAGCGAACAGAAAATTACTTTTTCACACTCCGATGGTTTAGCTTTTTAAATTTGTTTTCGTTCATTTCATGTGAAAATTCGTAGTATTTTCTCTCCGAGAGTATTTTAGTAAAAAAATATCATGTCATCATTATGTCTGCGCGTCGTTCAAAATTATCTGTGGCTTGAGCTCTTATGTTGACAATGATGAATATTATGATCATCATTCACAGGTTTTTTACCTCTGACATTATCAAAAAACCACGATATTCTGGGCATTTCGCCTTTTATTATTAGCATCATACAGAAATGTTTATCCTTAATACTTGCAAAGCAGTTCGTAAATTTCCTGATCTTCGATATTAATATTCATTTAACTTGTAGAAGCCGTCGTATACAATTCAACCAGCATTGAACAGGCCAAAATAAAATGATAGTGTTAAAAGACTTTTATTTCGAAGTGAAGTTAATTTCATACTCGTACATATACGCCTATGTAATGCATACTTAAGATAATATTTGATGCTACACTGAAAATTGAAAGAAACTCACATAAAGACGGAAAAGCCTATTCAATCGTTCATCTTTAACAATTTGCATAATTCTTTCATGCAATCGTCCATGCACTGGTCTGCTTGTTAATGAGTAAAAATGATCTTAAAATATTAGAGAAAGAGCTTTTAATTCAAATTGTGTTATTAATACTATCATCGAATTTGTGCGGCAACTTTACCGGTGCGATAAAAAAGGAAGAAAGAATTTATGGATCCGGTATTTGGGAATTCAAAGATCTAATTAAATGATGAGTATGTAATCCACATTAAATTGATACAAATCCATAAAGGAGAGTAGACAGAAAATTGGATTTTAATATGAAGGAATGCAAAACACCTAATATCATGGCTTGCTATCGTGGAATACAAGTACATTGGAGAGTCTTGGAAAATATGAAAATTCACGAAAACAACAACAGGAGAAATATGGTAGGACTTCCCCGATCACGTGGTTCTGCCGGGAGTTGACCTATCAAAGATGTTCGGGTCGAGTACCTAAAATAGGTACAAAATTCAACGACTCTTTATAGAGTATTGTCACAATAAGATCAAATGATATGTAACTCACTAACACAAAAATCATAAATATCTATGCTGTTACTACTATAAAATGTGGAAAGTGGTTTCCTGAATAATAATGATATTCAATTTCATTCTTAACATGTCATTCCTTTTCTATATAAGTATGTATGACAATATGTACCTATACTAAATTATCATACAGGAGTAATATTATTTTAATAATCGTGTTTGGCAATAATTAGAGAAAAATTGTAGAGCCGCGCGCAATACACAAGAAAGCTACATTTATTTATTGTTTCAACACTAAATCCATTTTTATATCACATTTATAGTTTTGCAGATAATTTTAAAGGCTATAAATTATTCCTAGTGTGACATTACAATCAATGACATTACAAGTGAAAGGTTAATGACATGAGTGGACGTTATTGACAATACAACGACAAAGAAGAATAGAACAAAAAGTAATAAAAGTTGAACGAGTAATTTTCATTCGATGTGTGCTCGAACATCCTCACATTTTCTATTATAACCTGAATACAGATGTAAATGAGTGGAAAAACTCACGACAGAATCTTTAGTGTACCAAAATGTACAAAAAATTAGTTTTCACAGTCATTATGTATTATTTATCGATATACTCGTATATAAAAATGAATGTTTTTGTATGTCCTTTATGCGCTCCTATACCATTCATCCAATTGTGATGAAACTTTGGCAAATTGTTGTACATACTCTCGCAAAGGTTTGTGACAAAAAATTAAAAAATAAAATTAAAAAATACCGATATTGCTGTTAAATACATCATTCGTTAAGATACAGAAGAGCAGAAACACCCAATGCTGCTTGTCTATTATCACTCCTATGACGAAATATACTTTTTGAGAAGGGGTTGAAATGTAAAAAATTAACGAAAACGACTGATATTAATATTGAGCCCATAGTTCTCGGTGCTGCTGAAATAATTAATGGCATTCCCAAAGACACCAAAGTCAACAATCAGTCTATAAATCTAGCACCCATAGGGAAGGGAAAAATGATCCAACATGATACCAGAGACAAGTTCACAGTTTTCAGCATCGCTGAGTTGATATCGTGCAAGTCTTTAATCCTCAGCCCTCATGAATCAAACACACGTCTTACACGATTAAATTCGGCGACGTCGAAAATTGTGGACTCGTCACTGGCATGTCATGTTCGATTGTTTCTAGATGCGCTGGAGTTTATACGGGTTGATTGTGGACTTT
This sequence comes from Laupala kohalensis, assembly GCA_002313205.1. Lineage (NCBI taxonomy): Eukaryota > Metazoa > Arthropoda > Insecta > Orthoptera > Trigonidiidae > Laupala > Laupala kohalensis. The sequence goes on along the minus strand of NNCF01127864.1, from coordinate 837,877 downwards.
GTCGTCTTCGAGAATGNTATCGTGCAAGTCTTTAATCCTCAGCCCTCATGAATCAAACACACGTCTTACACGATTAAATTCGGCGACGTCGAAAATTGTGGACTCGTCACTGGCATGTCATGTTCGATTGTTTCTAGATGCGCTGGAGTTTATACGGGCTGATTGTGGACTTTGTCGTCTTCGAGAATGTCTCTACTAATTTCAGCGGCACCGAAAACTACGATCTAATCACTAATATCGGTCACTTTCGATTATTTTTACATTTCAATGCAAAGGATGTTTTTTCCTGATGGGGGTTGATCACGGGTTTAAAAGACATTGAGAATGTCACTCTTCTCTTCAGTGGACCCAAAAATGATTTATTCAACATCAATATCAGTTGTTCTTTTATTATGTTTACCAGTCCTTCATTCCCACCCCTACCTTAGGGATGTTAGCGGTATATTATTTGCATTGTGGACTGATTATTAACTTAGAATGCATCTGGAACGTCCTCATCCATCCCAACGCGACCAAAAACTATGGTTTCGAATCTAATATCGGATTCTTCCATTATTTTTATGTCATCCCTTTCTCACCCCTCTCTAGGAGTGCAAGGGATAGTGCTTATTGTCATATAGTCATATATTTCACTTCTTTAGGGGTGAATTTTCGTAAATTTCGTTTCTTAGCGGATGTCTACTCCCTAGAAGAAACCTACCTGCCAAATTTAAAGTTTGTAGGTTTTGTAGTTTCTGAGATTTCGTGTTTAACCAGTGAGAGGTATTTCGCTTTTATATGTATTTCGCTCGTATAGATAAGTAGAAGGAGAACCCCGTGGATGGTCGACCTGCTCGACGCAGTCCTCGCCTCTTGGTTCCGGTTCCATTAT
>NNCF01127864.1:652676-824266 GCA_002313205.1 Laupala kohalensis | reverse complement strand
CATTCGGGAATCGTTCTATATAATTCCCTGCCCAAGAATATAAAAGACATTATGAAATTGAATCTCTTCAAATCGGCGGTTAAAAACTACCTCCTGCGCTAGTGCTTCTACACTGTAAAAGAATTTATTGATTTTAATAAAAGTTAAATTCGTCTTGTACTTTATCACGCCATTGCTGTAGCACTTTTTAAATAACTTATAACAATTTCAAAAACTATTTTCTTGCATGATTGTGTTGCCGTATGGCTCATATTAATTTAGTTTTATGTGTACTCAACTTTGGCACGGTTGTGTACATTAATTCTGTAGCCCCATCCTGGCCCGGGTTTTTCTCCGTTTTTCCTTCGGGTAGAGGCGGATTTCTTATACAGGTTCTCTAGGCTTTGTCTAGGGGCGTGTTTATTGTAACAATAAATCGTGAATTTAGTGTTTTTTCAACTCTTATGATTTTTAAACACTATACTCAGAATAATCTATAGTTCGATAATAACTTGTACATGTAAATTTACAAACTTATTTGCGTTAAATTACAAACATATTGACATTATATACGTATGATAACTCGCAGCTAACTTTTTATCTTATCTAGGAACTTACGCAAAAAAATTTGGAATCCGCCTCAGCTTTAGGGCCCTTGATCGGAATTGATGAGATGGTCCCTTGCTTGCTTCCGGAGAGTAAATTAGTTTATTGTCCTCCACGTGGTCATACGCAGTTTGAACTGTTTTTTGACAATAAATTTATTATTATTATTATAAAGTTACCTTTGTGGTTTTTAAGAAATGAATTTTTAAAGTGAGCACTCCGAATGAGTGGAAAAACGGTACACTTTTTTTATACCTACAATAAAATTTAAATAAGACGCAGTAAAATATATCATTCACACTGATAAACGTAGAATGAAATTCGGTAACTTTTGGTGTAACTCATATTTGTGTGGAGCATAGGGTTAACGTTTTATGAATGCTCAAACTCAATTTACTGAAACAATAAAATGTGAATTTAGTGTTTTTTCAACTCTTATGATTCTTAAACACTATAATCAGAATAATCTATAATTCGATAATACCTTGTACATGTAAATCTACAAACATATTTGCGTAAAATTACAAACATATTGACTNGACTTTCTATTAGTATTATAACTCGCAGCTAACTTTTTATCTTATCTAGGAACTTTTGCTGAAATTTTTGAATCCGCCTCTGCCTTAGGGCCCTTGTTTGGAGTTGATGGGATGGTCCCTTGCTTGCTTCCGGAGAGTAAATTAGTTTATTGTCCTTCAGGTGGTCATACGCAGTTTGTACTGTTTTTTGACAATAAATTTATTATTATTATGAATAATCGGTCCCTCCTCAAATTGTATTTCTCATATGACTAACGTAAAATAACTACCAAAATATGACATAAATGAAATCTTAACATTGCGTACGGTCTCCTGGTTGAAATATAGCTCAAAAAGTATTTGGATCAATTTTTTTTCTCTACCCCTTCTAATGCTCTTTTGTAACTAAAGAGAACAGATCTTTAATGCACTTTTGAGATTTTTTTTCAAACGTAATCACGAAATACTTTGTAAAAAATCAAAAAATTAATATTTAATATTTTGAATTATAAAGAATTATTAATATTAGAATTATATTATTCGAGAAACTTTTTGTGTGGGTAACTTTTAATTTAGAAAAAAATGTTCAAACATTTTCGTCATAACTCACTTGCGTGCACAAGTTTAAGAAAACGATAAAAGAGTACATATGCAAACCGTTACACCGACTGTACTCACTAAGTGTATACTATATGTGAAGCTCTATTCGTATATAGGCACAGTTCTAAACGATTCACGTCATAACAAAGAGTGATTGATATTTATTTTTTTTCATTTAAAGGCACTAAAGGAGCTCTAGTGCAACAAATATACTTTTATGGCAGCAAAGGTTGAATTTTCACATGAACGGGTCTAATTAGCATACTCTAGCGTTAAATTTTTATACGGGTATCTGATTATATCTCCATGAATGAAAGCTACAAATGCCATTTAGAAAGAGTTTTTTACTAGCTTCTTTTGAAAGATTTTAAAAACCTCTACTCGAATATACATGTCGGGGAAGATTTTTTATTGTATTCACAATAAAGTCTCCTCCTCTCCAAAATAAATATTCCAAGTAGGTTTTTTAAAGAACAAGATTTATTGCGTAAATATGTAACCGTCTTGGAACAAACAAAGGAATAGCACAAGACGACAAACGGTAAAGCAATTGAAAGTTCCGTGTGANCTGGCGTTGATCACAAGGAGTATTCCCTGCGTTGACAGAGGGCGTCGTCGGTGGCAGCAGTCCACGGAATACAGCGATCTTCGACGTGACGACACCTCCAGTCGAAGACGTCGCAGTCGTATGCCTTGTGTCGATTCTTGAAGTCGATAGTTCCGAGTTGGAAAGTACTTCAGTCTCTTGATTTTTTTGAGGTTAGACGTTGTTTACAGCGTCGTGCGAAATTTCTTCAATCACAGGATGGACTTGGAAATATTTCCGATGTCGTGAAATATTTCGATCGCCTAGTTTGGAGATAGGCGTTTTTCAGCGTCGTGCGAAATTTCTTCAGTAACAGAATTTGGGAGATAGAATTTCTCCAGCGTCTGGCGTAGTCAGAGTTTGACTTTGAAGATTTCTTGAACTCGTAGGAATATTGTCAGCACCCAGTTTGAAGATAGAATTCCTTCAGAGGTTCGGCGTAGCTCGGAGCTCCCGAGAGCGATGTTAACAGTTCAAGAGCTCGAGAGATAATGATTTTATCGTTGCTAGAAGGTATAATTTAAACAAAGACATATGACGGTCTGGGGGACCCAACACTGTGTCGCAGTTCGTTTCTTGAAATTCTCCAGAAATTTCCTAACAGGCTAGACGGAGTTCTCGGGTCTTCGAGCGTCTCCGAAGGCGTCTCCCTGCCGTCATGGAATCGCAATTGAGGCGATCTTTGTTTCATGGAATCTTCTATTGTTTACTATGTTGGAGGTTCCTTGGCGTCGTATTTCGGGACTCTCTTGTGTAAAGTGGTGTCGCCTTGGGAACCAGTAAACAACATGGCGAACATGTAACATTTCGTAGCTCGTGTTACATGGGGGAGCTTTCAACGTATTATTTGTATGAAGGTATGTACCTTTAGTTATATGTAGGAATTGTGTTCCTACAAACATATTAAAAGTCTTCAACAAGCAATATTTGAAAATAAAAACTATCTGATTTCAGAAACATTCCTTTTTATGGAGTAAATAGATGTTTGCTCTTCCAATATTGAAACTATCCTATGAGTAAATTCATGAGACAGACTGTATTTGCGTTTGACATATCGACAACGACTTTAATGATCATTATATTACTTACATAATATCTGTTTACACCATGTGACTGATACATCAACGCTTTTAATCATATTTCAACCACGTGATCGTCTAGGAAGTTCAGATTTTACCAAAATCATATTTTTACAGTGGTTTTATGTAAGTCGTGAAAAAAATTAAAATTTGAAAGGGGGGTTTCATCTAAATTCTGGAGTGAGCTTTTGCACAGATCTGAGGGGATGTATAATGCACTTTGACAAAACATTACTTACCACAAAAGCCTTCACCATTCTTACTGATAAAAAAACAGTTAATTCCGAAGTTGTGTAACTAATCAGTCTTCTAATTCACACTTAAGCCATTAGTTTATTCAGTGCTATGATATTCATATTTATGGCATTAATATTACGCAGAAGCTCAAATAATTTTTAAGATTTCATTTGATACGATAATATAAGTATTAAATCTGTTGTGTCCCGCCAGGGAACGTTGTCCTGCTGCTAGTTGCTGGAATAATTCTTTAGGCCGTGGAGTGGGAAACTGATCTATCGTTAATTGTGGGTTTACAGTTGACTTGAGATCGCCGCAGACCCTTAACCCATTGTTCTTCTTTTTAATGACGACTAGTGGTGTTGCCCATTCGCTGCTGTTTATCTTCTCTAACACACCTTGTTCCTCTAACCTTTCGATTTCCTTCTTCAGTTCTTCCCGAATGGATATGGGAACCGGTCGTGCTTTGAAATTCCTCGAGCGATGATTTTCCTGCAACGTCAGATGTGCCGCAAACTTAGTGCATTTTCCCAAGCCAGGCGCTGTGACTTCTGGGAACTGCTCCAACAGCTTGCTTGCTTGAGTGTTTACTTCATCCACTTCCAAGCTGATCGCGTTAATATCCTGTATAGAGAATCCTAGCTTTTGGAAACCGTCCAGACCTAATATATTGCTAGTGTCGCATTTGTCGACCACGATCATTGATAGCTTGGACTTAGCTGATTTGTATGCTGCCGGAACTACAATTTCTCCTTTTATTCTAATTTCCTGCTTGCCATAAGCGTGTAACTTTTTGTTGCATGGCTTGCAATGTGGCGAACCTAGTGCCTTGTAACTGTTGAGGTTAATGAGAGTAGCTCTTGCACCTGTGTCCAATTGAAAAGGAACTTGCAACTCTCCTATTCTGAGATTGACCACTATCTTCTTCACGTGCGTAGGAGTCACTACCGCCTTAACTGGGCGGTATTCTACCGTTACTACTTCCATAGGCTCTACGATTGACGTGCGTTTGCTGCGACACACTTCCCCGATATGCCCCTTCTTTCCGCACTTCCGGCATACCGACCTCAGAAAGCGACAGTTATTGCGTTCGTGTGAGCGAAAACAGATTCTGCACGATGGCAGCTTGTTACGTACGTGACTTTTATCGCTAGCCCAATTCCCGCCGGACGTTTGCCTACGAGATGCTACTGGTTGAACCTCCGCTCCCCTAGATGTAGAAGCCTGAATGTTGAAAGTTTCTATCTTTGCTGTCATTTGAGCCGCAGTTGATCTGGTTACTTCAAAAGTTGTGACTAACCTTTGAATTTCTTCCAGACTGGGCTCGCTGTGACGCAGCGCTTCTAATCTGATCTTTTCTTCCGGTGTGAACATTACTACCACGTCCCGAATTAGCGATTCTACGTATGGAGCTTGACAGCTCGCTGTATGATACTTGCGTGAGATCCATTTCTGGGCTGAGTTTTCTGAGAAGAGCACACGTGGTATTTCCTATGTTGGCTAGTAAGAAAGCTCTTTTACGAGCCTCGTCTTCCACTCCGTTGCAAATGAAGTGTTGATCTAACTTGAGACTATACTCGCCCCACTGCTCCGTCGTTTCGCAGAATTGCTCGAACGGAGGCAGACTCGGGAGTGAAGGCGTTGCCCGCCTCAAAGCTGCTAGTGCTGCCGCGATGACTTCCCACTGTTTCTGCTGTTGTTGTTGCTGCAGCGTGGTGATCACTTGCCCTAGCTGCTCCATAGAACCAGAATAGAAAGTCCATTAATAAAAGTACTTTTATCCTCGTCGCCAATTAACTTGTTGTGTCCCGCCAGGGAACGACTCAACAAGTACAAGTATAAACTCAACAAATGGTTTATTGTCGCAATTGTTACAAGATAACAATCTTGTCCGAGCCAAGCGGACTACAGAAAGTACCAAAAGCGAGCCGTGTCGTCCTCCAAAAGTCCAAGCAGTCCGATGTTCCAGAGTCCAGAGAGAGAGATCCAAAGTTGATAGCAGCGTTGTCGTCGTCGTAGAAAGGTTGTAGATCGTGGTAACTTGCGTAACTAGCTCGGCTCACTCCGCTTCTCCCTTCTGCCTGTTGTGTCGTGCCGCTGCCCTTATGTACCAACGCCCTGGAGGAGGAGGTGGTGGTGGCGGCGACCTTCCGNCGCGTGGTGGGGAAGGAGGAGGTCCTTCCCTGCTAGTTCTCGCCTGAGCGCGCCCGGCCCGACGTTGGCCGGGGCGGCCCGAGTTGCCCCGATCTTTGAAGCGAAGGCGGCAAGCATGATTTGTAGTATGCATACCACAAAATCAATAGTAGGATATATTTTATAGATTTAGGTAACATTACGGAGTCATTGGAAACTATGGGTAAACATGAGTTTGAACTACCAAGTATTAAGTAAAACAAACAATAAAAACATACCGTTGTAAAAAATAAAGAAGTTTTGAACAATACATTTCACTCATTGCCCATGTTTAATAAATTTGCTCCATGTTTACACTTGATATAATTTATAAATTACTACAGCAATCTCGTCCTTCAGAGTAGAGTTGTGATTTGCTGACTGGTCATAGCGATTCATATTTAGTGAGGTCATATGGGATGTTTTTAAATATTTTGACTGAATCAACATTGGTATAGATCTAAGTTTCGCTCACCTGGCGGCTGTACAAAAGGTAGCGAAGCGAACATTAAATCCAAAATAAAGGCAATTGAGTGAGAAATTATTGGCACCACTATGAATACTTGTATTTGAAAAGAAGATACAATTAATTTACTTCACCGTTTTAATTTTTTGTATACGAGAAAAATATTTTCGAATAAATAGGTATACTAAGTTATGCCTGAAACTGCACACGAATGAATAAAAAGGAAACTAGTCCCGGATTCTGAGTTTACGAGGAGAATCAATGCATAGTGGGCATAAATCAGGTACAGGTAGTGTGTTAAGGTACGAGAACAAGTAATGCGAATATTTTATTGTGTAGGATGACGTGGATTCAATATTGTGATTACCATGCAGTTTATTATGTCTTATGAACCAAGGATCTTTGACAACTACCCTTTAGAGTTTGTTTTGAAATCTTTGCAAATTCTTAACAGTGGTGTAGACCTATATGTCATTTCAACAGAAGATACAAGTGTAAAAGAGAAGTGGTCGAAAAATAGTTTTATATTTTGTACGAGTGGTCTGAGTATAAAAATGTGTACTAGAAATAGAAGATTTTGATATTAAGGTCATAATCTCATTCGCATATAAAATATCACTATCCATGAAGAAAATCTCATTGCCATTTAGTTAATACTGTGTAATAAAAATTCCCTTAAAATAGGGCAATTATAACAATCTCAACATCCTTTAACTTCGAGCCAATAGCTTATGTAGGTTAGTTTTATACCGGAAAGAAAGAATACTTTACCTTCCTTCCTGATCACGTAAGTACACATTTCGCCGATGCGAAAACGTCAAGACCTTGCGGTCGTTGTCAACGCATTATCAGGGTATAAATTCTTAATTATATTCTGAAAATCTCATCGTCTTCTCTTCGCATCCCGAAAATTACTTGACTTACTAACTTCTTTAACCACCTATGTTCTCGTCGGTTCTTGGTCAGGGCTTCGAACTCCGGCCACCGGCCACATATTATGTTTCGAAATGATCGTGCAGGTAGCGGATTGAAAGCACCTGAGACGATCAGCCAACTCTTGCGTGCAGGTGTGCCATGCGCTTGCGCAGTTCAGCAAAATTGACATTCCCGCTTTGAAGATATTGCATATTCTTCAGTAAGCTGTTGCCCGCCGCTGGGACAACAGTGAATCATATCACAGCTGCTACTCCCTCGCAAAGGGGTAGTTTAAACGTACTCCACCAGGGCGCGCCAGTGACCGGTAAAAGGTTATTCGTTCTCGAAGGAAATATTTCAGAATTCCTTTCACAGAGGGCGCAGCTATCGCCCTTCGCAAACAGTCGAAGGACGATGGCATTCACTTGTATCGAGCCTGTTTATATACTTTTTACGAGAAACGAGGAGAAGACTGAAAAATACGTATTGTATCTTATAAAATTCGTTTTTTGGTCATTTTTTAAATATTGAAAAATTTATTTAAAATTCACATTATAAATAATGTGAATTATTTCTTAATTTCAACTTATTATTGACATAGCCATAAAAAACTTCACGACAATGAAATCTTATTTTTTATAAGCTTCAATGAGATTAATTCTGCTTCAACAATAGCTGATGTCTTCAGGCTGATTGTCTTCTGGCAGAGTTTTTGTGTTTTGTGTTAAACATAATGAAATGTTTGAGTAGCCCAACAAACTGTTTCATGTCAGTTTGAGGATAGTTGAGTAATAATAAACTTTTACTACCTCAATTTAGTAATATAATTATAACAGACGTGAAAAGAATAACTATATTTTAGTAATATTACGGTTCATTGAACATATAAATGGTTTTCATGGAGTAAGAGAACAATTCACTTCTTTTTTATTTTATGTAATGAAACTAAATATTTTTAGGTAAAATAACTACAATTCACATAACGTTTCAGTCCTTTTATGGTAACCTAATGTAAAAGTGAAATAATTTGGTCTACAAAGGATCGTTAAATTTTACATCTTAATTTCGTCAAATACGTTTGTAAACTCATTTGTGATACGTAATTTACACACACCTAACTAAATATTTCAGAGAAAGAGTGCATAATTCTCTTGCAAAATTCAAAAAACAATGGTAAAAATTGAAATGTTTACCATGAGAAAGTATCTTCGGCGGGAGATGGATGGATGTTGGGTGATTGTCGAAGATGGAGGGGAAGAGGAGGACGCCTTCCCTGGAAATGCCTCGGGGCGCCTGAATGCAGCAGTGTTTACCACTGTCAAACTTGTAATATTCCAAACTTGTAAAATTCGAGTTCATGTAACATTTAAGCACAACCAACGAACGTAAAAAACGACTTGGTTGGTTTCAAATTGCGCTCAAACACTTCAAATACGTCCGAGAGATGTCAGGGCGAATTCCAATAGGGTCACTTGGGCCAGGGATATGTGGACTGCTCGGAAAAAACTTGATCAGAATTATTTCATAGGCATTTCCTTCTAGAAGAAAATATTCACGCGAGATTTCAGGTCTTCAGAAACTATGTGGAGTTTTTCATTTTCTTTTTTATCCAATTGTAATGTATCTATAATTCCGTTCAGACGATATCAATTTTAAAATAATTCAAACATATTTATCAAAGTGGAAATTTTCTGAAAAATTCATAAATACTTACATTTTTTACCGCACACTTATTTTGACAGGATCCTCTAAAATACGAAACAAAAATACTTTTCACGAACCTCATATCTAAAAGTATATCTCTGACTTTTTTGGCAGAAAAATCAATTGTTATTTTTTAAATAAAGTTAAATGATTTGGGCATCGAAGTGTTTTAGGAGTAGAGTACAATGAAAGGGAAATTGGAGACAATATTAATGCTTTTTCAACAAATCTTCCTCCACATGAAAACGACTGGAGAATTGCTGGAAAAAAATTGCTGGTTTCATATAATGTGAAATTTTAATTAAGCTATATTTATACCTTTACTTCATGAACGTGTGGTCCCATACAAATATATTCTTTAACACGTCAGTAGTAGCGCTCAAGGAACGTACCGCGAACTCGCATAGACTTCAATCTTAGACAGTAGACCAATGTTATTGGAAGGCAAATTTTAAGTTAAATTATACCGTATGCTTGTGAAATAAAGGCGTAAATACTGATTTTTGCTAGAAATTTCCCAAATATTAATTAGGGTGTTCATAATTCTGGCTTGGACAGACTTTGGGCAAAACAATAAGATTTGCGAATCGACTGGTATTGTGTCCTGAATTACACTTTTCTGCGGTGCAATGAGCCTCTGATCTCTCTCCGTGTAAGGGTTAAAGTGATAATTATAGTGCAGAATTTTATCATTTTTGTTAATTTAAGTAGGAAAAAATTTATTTAATAGTTTACTAGGATTACAATAATTTATTCTCTATGAACGATGCTCATAGCTTTTTCTGGGCTAGTTAAGCAACCGCATATGAATCAAGATTATTGAAATGAAAGTAAGGTGTAAATTTAAAAAAAAACTATGTTTGCCAAGAGCGTATCTTCGTACAAGTGGATAAAAACATTTGTTAATTTGTGAACCATTATCAAACAATTAAATCATGATTCATTTTTTGCGAGTTCTACTTACGACTTCAAAATTTAATATGTGCCGTAAATGGATTATTAACAAATATTCGAAAAAATAACGTTTATTTATACTTTTAAAGCCGAATTCCAAAAACTCATTTTTAGTGAGCATCTCCAGTACAAATCCCATTAAAATTTAAATTTCCTATGTTTAATCGTTCACTTCACGTTGATCAATGTGTCTGCAAGGACTGCGCATTAAATATTTCCACCCCCCACTTTACCCATTTTAGCGAAATATTGAGAAATTCCCCAAACATGATTTTTTAGATATTTTCTTCAACAACTGTTATATTCAAATATCGAGATTACATCTGTATTAATTCATAATCTAAACAGATAATACACTATGCCGTTACCACAAACGATAAGGAACTGAAAATATTTCTCCTCGTTTTCAAAATGTAAAAATGAAACATTGATAAATCCAGAAATCCATTTTTCGATATAAGACTTAATAAAGTTTACTTTCTAAAACTGACATGATATAAAATAATGAAAATTTTTAAAATGTTTCGCTTTCTTATTTTATCAAACTAAAATTGCGATAAAATTCTTTTTAATAAGCTTCTACAACACAAATTCAAAGTTCCGTCAAAAGTTTCTACCTCTATTCTTCTTCTTTCTGCCTTCATGAATAAGTGGGTCAGTAACTCACTTCACCTCCGCTTATATTAGGTGGACAAAGAGTGAATTAATTTGAAGTTGCTTAGTCTTAGTTTACGTTCTAACAAAATAAAATAATTAACTTCTAGAAATCACATATTAAAAACTGAGATCACTTTGAGTATATGTAATGTGTTTTTCGAATCAGATGTTGAATTAAGGAGCTTGAGTTCTGTAATGAGAAATGAGAAATTTACTTCTATCAAAGTTCAACACGAACTCGCGAATTTTACTCATGTGAGTGGTCGGTTTAATATTAGCTCTACATATTCTGGGTAAATATTTTGTTCAGCGAGTTTGAAGCAGTTGAATATGAATGAAAAGGAAGCGAACTTCGATGTAGGACGTGCGTCACTGAAAAACACAAAATCATTTCCTTCTCCCCTCTATAATTTTTGAAAGCTTTAAAGTAAAATTTGATTTTAGGGAGGCCCTAGATTTCTTCTGTAGGTAGATGTATCAATTCCATTTTTATTCAATGAAACATAGTTAGTGCGTCTTTCATCAGCGTCCTTATCGGATGGATAACATTATTCGGATAACTTAACCGTCCGGTTATGGTAGTTTGTCTTTCACCACACTCTATCCGATGGATAGCTTCGCTATCAGAGAGCTAACTTTAACCGGCCGATTGGTGAGTGGATAAGCGTTATCGAGGAGATGTATTTGCCGTGGAGTTTGCCGATAACCTTAATTTTTAGAATATTAAGAATGGTTAGTTTCTCTTTTCCGTTTCATCAATAACCTCTTTCTTTGAAAAAAAAAGTACTACAAATATTGCAAAAAAACTCTCAAATTAAGAGTTACAGAAATAAAAGAAACAAATAGTTAAATTTACGAAATGTTTTTATGATGTGGTAATGTCACACTAGGTATACAATTTGGATGAAAAACTATTAATTGATAACAATGTTTTATGTTTTGATGTCGCGGTTTTCGGTTAATGTTTCCTTCGAGTTTCTTCCATTTTCAGTCCGCTCCTCGATGAAACACTAGCTAGAGTTATAATATTTTGCGTAGCAGTATCTGGTGTTTTGGTAAACAAACCGTGTCCCTGCTCCCTATGATCTCATCTTTCGTAAGCAATTCATTGTTAATTCTGACAAAACTTGCTACCGAAAGTCGCCTTATCCTATTGATTAGCGTGGAGAAAGACGCAAGGTCTATCTACAGGTTAGTGAAGACTCAAATAGTGATACGCTCGCTGAGCACAATGTAGATAGTGGAAGAGTGGTGAAAGACGGCCTTAATCCGTTATCTCGCGGCGTGGTTAACCACCATTTAAGATTATGTGCGCTTGAAGAAGCTGAGAATCCTCTGCAGCATCTGGACTGTGTTCGTAAGTATGAAGGTTCAACTCGTCATTACAGAACGCCGCAGTGACGCATATTGATTTAAAACGAATTAATTTTAGAAAAAATGTGACTCAGGAGAGTGCTATAAAGTGAGTAGTGTAATTACAGTAGACATGGCTATAAATTAGTAGTTCTCTAAATAGATGCTGACACTAAAAAGATTGTTTCAGTGGGATTTTGATGCAACGAGTAGATATAACTTCGAAGATTTGAGAAAGTGACGGTACCATGAAATCCAGTATAAATAAATAATAATACATTTATAATTACCAGTGCTGGTTGAGATTGGTTTAAATAATAGAATGTCCACTAAACCAGTGACGGTAGTAAAAACATAACTTGGCTAACTTAGTGTGAAATTATACGGTAAACATAATGTTGAAGACGAAGCCTAAAGTAAGTTACTGAGACAAGCAAATAATACCAAAGAAAAATATAAATTTAAATAATGGAATTGAGGTAAGAGAATGGATCATTAGGGTTTAATAATAAACTCGCTTCGTTAGGGTCTTCGGCCTATCAATAATAAATTTAACCGTTAACAATAATATACTTCTTTCACGCAGATCAATAAGAGAAGTAATTTATGTTTTACTTAAAGTAGCAAGTCTGTCTCAAATTTTTAAGATCAATTATTTGTTTGTAAAAAAAAGTTCTTTTTTCCTTTTGTTTTTAAATGTCGAGTTTCCTTCTTGCGACATCCCATGACATACTGCATCTCTCTTTATTCCTCATCTATTCTTCCTCTATATCTGTAACATCCATTTAGGTTGTGTATTATGCGGACCAGTTTACTATTACATTTATTACTATTACACATACTTTTATTATTACACTTTGTCCATTTTTGTCTTCGAAATGGGCCCTTGGAGGATTGTACTACCTCTTAAGGGTAGTCGATTGCCACAGTAAGAAAGCGCAATATCCAGTCAAATCCCTGGGAAAAAAAGGTCTCCATGTATATTCAATATTTAAAGATATTAGCCATGGCGCAAAAGAGCAGTCGATTGCACTTTTTACGATCACGCATAGAGCTGGGGTTATATTCTCCCTTGGAATCTTTGTAAAATGCTTTTCCAATAATATTAATAGTTTTATAAAAAATAATTGTTTGGACTGCACCAGATAAAATAATTGCTATGTTCTTTGTAATTAATGAGGTCTTCTCACACAAACTTATTTTCAGCCAGCATGTCCTTTCTATTTTTGTAAACGTCTCGTTTCATGTAAGATATATAAATGTTATCTCCATACTTTAAATTGTTTAATACGTAGATTGAGAAGAAAGGATTTTTTAAATTCCATTTTTAAGAGCGTGAATTAGGGTGAAATGTGATATTTCGATTGGTTGCTATATTCCAATTTCATTAAGATATATCCTATTTTTTGTAAACATTTTTAATTATAATATTAGGATATGGATTTTTGGGTTCCTATAATTAAAAGTAAAGTGGTAGAAATTTTCATTATTTTGTCATGCGTGCTGACGGCATGTTACTTTATAAGCAGATAATTCAATGATGCCCTGTTCCATTTCTCCACTTATCAAATGAGCCTGAGATGGAGAAAGCGAAGAAATGCCTATGATATTGGCCAGGAAACGATGTAAAAATGTAAATTGGGACTAAGAGAATATAATTCATTCATTGCTGTTTGATTAAAAGAATTAATATCGCTGTATTCTCTACTACACTCTTGATTTTGCCATAATCTTCAACACGATCAACAATATGAACTTAAGGGTAAATTATTTGCCAGATATATATTGTGAGATTTGAATAATTCACGAATTAATTGGTCATTTAATCATCCGTGTTACGAAATCATGAAGTTTAAAGGAGAGGAAGAATCTAGAAATTTAAAAGGACGGCCGTTGGAGATCGACGGAGTGCAGCGGGCGCGTGCGGGTGCGGCGCAGGCTTCGTCGGCGTCCTTTGACATAAAGAGAAATTTATGACGTTTTTAGAAATTGCACGCTAGCGAGGGGATGGGGGAGGAGACCCGACCCGACCAAATAAACCCCAGATGTGCGAAGGGTAGAAACAAGTGCGAACTTGTGTGAAAAATCGTTGAAAGTAAAACGTCGTTGAGAAAACGCTAGAAAGCAGTTGAAGCCCTTTAAAAATTTTCCGATGAGAGTCGAGGCATAAGAAGGGGGAATCATTTCGGCATTGGGAGTTTTCGAGCACGTGGGATTCAAAATTTTGAAGATTTTTGGGAGAAGAGGGCGCAAGAGAAGAGATGAAGCCCATTTAAGGCATAGCAAGCAAAATTTCGCTCTCATATATGATTTTTTCCGTAGGCAGTCTCATATGTTTTTTCGTCTGCTCAGATAGATGTTTTTCGTCTGCTCACGGATATTTTTTCGTCAGCTCAGATAGATGTTTTTCGTCGCTGACATAGATGTTTTTCGTCGCTCATTGATGTTCGTAGCAGCTCATTGATTTTCGTCAGATCACTTAGATTTTTCGTCAGCATTCAGATAGATGCTCGTCAGCTCATACAAGTTTTTCGTCAGCTGAGACTTATGTTTCGTTGGAGCTCAGACTCGATTTTTCAGATCGCGCTAGCATACGTTTCGAATCGTGCTCATGCAGCGCAGATCACTCGAGTCTTCTGATATGTTTGTCAGATGTTAACTTTCGTTCGAAACTTCATTGCGGGCTTGTAATCGATCAGCGGGACGAGTAGATAAGATAACCTCGATCTCAACCACGTACGAAGCGTTTACGGGTGGTAATTGGACGGACGCGGTAAACGCTGAAGCTGATCGACGCTGGTCGCAGATATCAGAGAGTGCAGCCGTGCTGACGTCTGTGGGGGACCCTCCTCTACGGCTTACCATGGTCCGTCATCTTAATAAGGTATTGTGCGATCGCTGGTGAATGTGAAAGCCAACATCGCATTGCGTTTGTGCGTCATTAAGTGATTGGCATTAGTTACCCAAAGAGCAAGGACTTTGAACTGAATCAGTGCCATGACTGAACTCTGTCGCTCATAGAAGTATGCCATGTAAATTCAGTGAATTATTGTAATTAAGAAGAAATTCAATTAAATTGTTAATGAGAGAGAATTAGAATTAAAATCAGTGTTTAACTTTGTTTATAAGAAAAGTATGTGTAATTGTTGCTTAGATTGGAGTGGAGTTAAAAACAGTGAATGGTTTTAGTTATGATAACGGTAGATAAAATTGCTAGTTAGTAAATGTCAAGGTTAAATCCAGTGTAATTTATTTGTGTCTTTTGGTGGGAATGCCGCCACTTTGGCATTAGTGTTTCTATAAATGCTTGATTTCCAGTTGTGTCTTTTGGGGGAAAATAACTTGAGGGATGTTATTAGTGATTAAAAACAGTCTTTTAATTAATGGATTTATTTGTTTGCGTTTTCCTTAAGTGGAACCATTGCATGGTCCTTTCCTTCGGAAAAAAATCGAACCCCGTCATCATTGTGGAACCCTGAGGTGAGCTAGCCGAGGCGCCAAAAATTTAAATAAATTATCGTATTATTATTCAAATTCGAGTTTCGTTCTGCCACAATATACACACAGTAAAGTCCCGCAAACTCGGCACCCGATAACCCGGCAGTCCGGATTTCTCATCGACCCCGTGAAAATAATAAATTCCTTTAAACGGAAAGAATTTTCGCGTAATTTCCGCAGGTGTTGTTTACGACCGCGCTGGGATTCCCTGAGTCAGTGTTGCGGTCAATGCACTCAGTGGCCCCACCCAACCCTCCACTCCAAAAGTAAATCATGTATTTTCTCCATCAAGTTAAATTTATGTATTTCAATGTTAAGGCATTGTAAATGTAGTATATATGAAAAATAAAAGAAAAAATGTAATTATTGTGTCTTAGTTTTTATTTTTGGCCCTTATTCCCGATAACCCGGTATTTCACAAACTCAACACCCTTCCGGTCCACATTACGCCGAGTTTGCGGGGCTTTACTTATTCCATTTTCTTTACATTGGGACATAGTGTATGGTGAAAGTAAAAAGCGTTGTATACAAAGGAAATATTATTTTTCGAAAAATCTCTCATATACGCTTGCACAGCCCCTAGCAACCGCTAGTGATGTGTGTAATTCACATTGGGACACAAAAAATAATTTAGTTGTTTCGGAAAGCATCATCCATTTGTTAAGGAGAGAAGGACATATATTGGCAGGTAGGTACTTATGAGGTACTATGCTCCAGGTCAAGTTGTTATGACAACAGAATGCTGACGGAGATCGTATAAAGGGATTGTCTGCAATCAGCTTCACTGCAAGAACCGCATGTCAAATGTTCTGTCAACACTAGTTTTCTGTTTCTAAATTGTCCTTGAGGGCACAGACTCGTCTCTTTTTTGTCAAACAAGACAACCTTTTTCGGCTTCAAAAAGATATTCATTCTTGTGATAAGCGCAGACAAAAAGAATAACAAATTTACCCTTCGTCGTAATTTAGTGTAGACAAAAAAATAAGAAAGTATACATTCAAAAGACGTTATGATTAGTTTTTAATATTAAGTGGAAGTTTGAAAAGAAAAACAGTTCACTCAAATTGTGTCACCCATCCCTTAAAATATAGATTTGGAAAGTTTCTTTTCTTCGTGAACCTCTCTAGTATAAGTAATATTCAGTCAAAATTTTACCTTTTTTTCTCTGCTATAATCAGCCTCACTGGACAACGCAGGAAATACTAGCACCTTTTCACTCATTGAGAATTAAAACCCTGGAAATTTCAGAAAATAGATATTTTATTTAACTCCCTTGACTTACACAAGCAGAGAATCTATCCCAATTACTTCGTGGAATATAGCAGAAGTAGTAAAATATATAGTTAGCTCTAACGGCAGTCTCCTCAAACTGTTCGTGTACAAGGATCAAAAATGTTAAGAAAAGGCAGAAACGTATTTTAGATACTTAATTAAAATCATTAATTTAGGAAGACCGCCATGATATATTAAGTACAATGTGAAATGTAATGAACATAGCAAAAATTCTGAAAAACAAATTCACCCAATTGTCCCATTAAATATCGTAATTGGGAATAATTCCAATATCTCAGTGAGCATGTACAACACGAATACAACATTCTATCTAGTTCCTATCCTTAATTGTTAAATTAAGTTCCTTTGATAAATTTGTCTGTCAGAAAAAGTACATGTTTTTGAACCCCTTTTCATCTCTTAAACAGTCAAATAAGTTAATTCCAGAAACTGTTTTTAGGGTAATTGATATAACAATATTTGCCTACTAAAAACAGAAATAATATTTTAATTCATTCGTGAGATATAGAAAATATCTCCATCTATATCTCTTCAGTATACCATAGCGTCAGGACGAATAACGGAAACCAGAAAATAATACCACTCCTTTAAATGAAAGTTTATTGTTTTCAACACACAAAAA
This sequence comes from Laupala kohalensis, assembly GCA_002313205.1. Lineage (NCBI taxonomy): Eukaryota > Metazoa > Arthropoda > Insecta > Orthoptera > Trigonidiidae > Laupala > Laupala kohalensis. Next base: position 807,027 of record NNCF01127864.1, on the reverse strand, counting down.
GGAAACATGATTGCAATTCAACTCATTTAATTTAATATTGTACACTAAAAAACTGTGATTATATCGCAATTATTTGGTGAGATATAGTAAAAAATATCACAAAAATTCTATAACTCACTCTTCACACAAATCTTTATTCTATTATTACACCAGTTTAAGAAATCCGACGAGGCGTAAACACACACAACGTAAACAAAATACCATATTTTGTTATCGACGAAGATACATCATTCAGTATATTTGCTACGTTCCAAAAACTTCGACACACCAAAGCGATACACTTCCTTCGACACACAAACAATCGTCCGCCAAAAAACGTGACTTCAACGCAACCTGGTAATGACTAGGAAAAATTCATCCTCTAAGGATATAAAACGAACAATTATATTAAATTCAATGAAATCAATTCTAATCCTTGGCCTTAAAATCAAGAATGAAATAATTTACCGGAAACCAAATAAAGTAATCTACAAACGAATTCCCAAAATTACAGATTTAATACGAATGCGAAGAATCCTATTTATGGGACATTTAGAAAGACTGGATCCCAACACGCTAACACACCAGATTCACACCTTTTTGAAAAATAAAACCACCAATCCGAGTTGGTACACTACTGATAACAAAAAAGGGACCATTTATTTTTCTAAGTCCCACGCTCTGACCAGTTTTGGATCTGTTAAGTTTGCAACGCCTCTCTCCTCCTGCTTCCTCTTCGAGTGGAGAAGTTTCGTTCGACCAATCGTAGGTCTATTTGAAACGGCTCCCATATTTGGAAGACATCGTGCGGCGGGTAAATCGTAACGAGATAAAATGTTTCATTACACCGCTATTATAGAAATATTTTGCGTAATACTGTGATAAAATATAGTTCTTAACAGAATTTGAATATAATTGCAAGATATCGTATGGAATTGGTATAATTCGAATCACAAATTGCTTATAAATATTCCTATAATTTCTTATATTTATACAGTGAAGTAAAGAAATCAAATCTCATTGCCTACAAATGATGTGTATTGTCGAAAGTAATTTCACATAATTTGCGATTCTCTTAAGTTTTTCATATATGTGTAAAGGAATTAAATAAATATAGAAAACGTTTGTCTCAAATATGAACTAATAACACAAAAGTTCAAATCTCGAGTTATAAATAATATAAAACTACTTAAGGAACAAATAAATTACATCTTCTAGTGACATATTTATCCACGATATAACAATTTGGTAGTAATCGTGCAACCTAAAAAAATAATCAGAGATCAATAATATGAAAACCTCGTTTCAGATATGAATAAATAAAAAAAGACAAATCCCTTTTATTCATTCCAATCAAATAGAAATCTATTAACTCATATTAATACCATTCTTTTCTTTATCTTTCTTCCTATTTCTTTTTCTTTCTTTCCCTTCCTTTCTTCCTCTTTCTTTATTTCTCTTTCTTTTTCGTTCTTTTTTCCTTCCTTCCTTTCATTCTTTTTCTAAATTTCCTTCTTTTTCTTTCATTCTCTCTCTTTCTTTCATTCATTCCTTCTTTTCTTGTTTCTTTCCATGTTTTGCCTTTCTTTCTTTCTCTCTTTCCTACTCTCTTTCTTTCTCTCCTTTCTCTCTCTTTCTTTTACTCTTTCTTTCGTTCTTTAATTCTTTTTTCTTTCTTTTCTTTCTTTATCCCTCCATTCCTTTCTTTTTTCCTTGTTTCTTTCCGCGTTGTGTCTTTCTTTCCTTTTTCTTTCACTCTTTCTTTCTCTCACTTTTCTCTATCGTTGTTTTACTTTTTCTCTCTATCTTTCTTTCTTTCCCTCTCTCTTCACGTGTATTGTCTAACGTAATTTCACATAATTTGTGATTCTTTTATTTTTTCATATATGACAAAAGAAATTAAATAAATATAGAAAACCTTTGTATAAAATATGAATTAGTAACACAAAATTTTATTTCTTGTGTTATAAATCACATTAAACCACTCAAGGAACTAATAAATTACATGTTCTAATAATACAATGATCTACAATATAACACTGGTTGTAATCGTGCAGCATATAAAATCGTGATCCGAGATTAATATTAGAAAAAACGTGTTTTAGATTGAAACCAATATAACTAAAACTGAAATCTCTTTTATTAATTTATTCAAATGAAATTGTGAAATACAACAACAGATTCTTGTTTTCTTTCTTTGTTCCTACTTCTCTCTTTCTCCCACTCCCTCTCTCTCTTCACCGTCACTGGATACACCGTCATTGGATGTGAATTCGCGACTAAGGACGTTCGTGTGGGTGGAAGATTCCAAATACAATGAGAAACATGAGATGCACACTATCTTCTATTCTCCTTTAAAAATAACATTAAAATGACATATCTACAAACACACTCTTTGGATTCTCACCATTGGTAAACGAAAAAGTACGCGATGTGAGTGGAAATTATTTCACTGCATCTATACCAAACTTTACCGATAATGCGGATTAAACATATACTAATTACACTATGAATACAGTATATTTAAGAAAAATAAAATAGTTGGAACAGTTTTTGAATATTTTTCAAAAGTATACTTTGACCTTCAAATGAAGTAGCCTTTGCGTTCAAGTAAAGCGAAAGTTTAAATCACCTGCGCAAATTCTCTCTCTTTCTAGGTATTCCTGGTTGAAATTATTTCTTTCATCTACGACTATAAGAAGAAAGGTTTGAAATGCCTTATCTGATCAGACATCCTCGTGTTACTCTGTAGAGGGGGAATTTGAGTTTATGGAGCTTAGTAAAGTTAGACAATACGATTGCTATTTTATTGCTATGATAAATGATAGTTTAAATTAAAAGAGCATATACCTTTTTCTTTAGTAAACATTGTTCTCCAAATGTATAATGTTGTAAATCTAGATGCTATATGAATAAATATTTATTGAAAATATGGTTTGGATATATATTAGACCCGTTTTCTACTCAATATTTGTATTGAAATAAAGTTTGAATACTTGGGGTATAATTACGAACTCGTGAATTTCTTTCAGTATCATTGTTTTCTTTAAATATAAATTATTTGCTTTTAATTTCAATATAAAATTTTTTTGCACATGTTTATTGAAATTGTGAAGAACTTTTCTAATTTCCTCGTAAAATATATCATTGAACCCTTTCATTTACACATGAAGAAACTAAAATATCGAAACTTAAGGAGAACAAGAATAGAAATTATTTTATAGAAACTTTGTCGTCTCGTCGGTAGATGAACTTTGTCGTAAACTGCCCTACCACATTGCCATGTATGTTGTAATGCTATGTTTCCGAAGTGACAATTGCTCAGCGTATGTTTTAAGATTTTCGTAAGCAATGTGAGAGCATGAATTAAGGTTTCGTTCATTACAGCTCCCAAACAGATATTACGAGCTGAATTGTGGTATAAACCATTTTCAAAAATCAGTTCACAAGTGTCATTGGGATTCGAACCCACCTTGTGGTGACAGAACAATCATAGCAGTGCTTTAGTGTTCTTAGCCAATTACACTTTTGCTGGAAGAGGTAAAATGTATGTTGAAAAATTCAAACAAATAAATAGCCACTCAAGTCTGCGTGTTTTAGTCGGTTTGACAATGAATGACATTCTTTTTTTCTTGAATTGCCGGTTGCCTGTTTAAGATTTAATAGATTTCTAAGTTACATAAGTAAATGGAGATATGAAATATTTTTTGATGAAGTTGTGGAGTAAATTTATTTTTGGGACTTCTCTTTTTATTATTTTATTTATTTGGAGCACAGTATTTAGTTTAGAAAAAGTTGTATGCATTCATTGATTTTAAACTAACAGTATTCGTCGCGATTAATCATTATTGTTAGTTTAATCATTTAAACTAACAGTATTCGTATTTGTATGTCATGCTAAGTTTTGATGTACGGTGGATAAAATCTTCATGTCTTTGTTACAATATGACAGTTTTTGACACGATAGAATGACCAAGATAATTAATCATTATTATTTGGTGATAATAATAATATCCTTTAAAAGATATGCCAAAAAAAATTTATATCAAAGAATTATTGTGTAAAAAAATTATATAATTATTCGGAGAGAATAAGGAAAATAGAATAATAATTTTCCACTCGTGCACAGTGGCACAGTGGTTAAGTAACTGCCCACTAGGAAGAAAGTATGTAAAGATCTTGCTGAGTTCTAACCCACTTAGCTTTGCATATATTTTTTTCGTTTCAAACTTTTATCTATAAGACTGAACATCTTCCACACAAAATATTTAACGCTGATAAAGTTAGGGATTTCTTTGTTTTTATTTTTTGAGCCCTTAAAAGAGCTGTATTGGTCACACAATAACGAGTCCAATACCCCTCACATGGCAGTAGAATAGTTCACAAGGATTACTACCCTCAGTCCGTGAGAGAAAGGTTCCCCCTCCACAGAGAAACACGAGGTTATCTGATCAGTTAAGATATGATATTGGAAAAACTACTTACAGACGCAGTTAAAACAATTTATTTCAACAAGGTATACTAAATAATGATATGTAGAATTATTAAAACAATTCTGAAGATGACGTCAATTTAATTTCAAAGTATATTTTCACTTTGTTATTTCAAATATTACAAAGTTCTGGTATCAAAAAAAATTTAATTGTAAATGCACTCTCAACTCAATTAATTATATTATTTATAAATCTATTACATCTTAAATCCCGTGGTGTTGAAGGGGCAATTTAAGAAAAAAAGAATGTCATTCATTGTCAAACCGTTTAAATATAGAGAATGGTAAAGTTTATTGAAGTCAAGAATATACAGAATATTTTTGTTATAGAAGTCCAAAATGAGTATAATAAAAAAATACAAAATATTTCTTTAATAGCGGTGTAATGAAACATTTTATCTCGTTATTTTTTACCCGTTGCACGATGTCTTCCAAATATGGGAGCCGTTTCAAATAGACCTACGATTGGTCGAACGAAAATTCCCCACTCGAAGGGGAAGCAGGAGGAGAGAGGCGTTGCAAACTTAACAGATCCGAAACTGGTCAGAGCGTGAGACTTAGAAAAATAAATGGGCCATTTTTTGTTATCAGTAGTGTACAAACAAACAGAAAAGGACCTTGAAGAATTAGGATCTCCGAATTTACAAGATCGTGATATAATTAGGAAAATTACTAAGTAACGGGGTTTCGAGGAGGAAAAGAAAGCAACCAAACAAAATACATGGTCTAAGCAACGAAAACAAACCCATTCGTTGCGTGTGAGAAATTACTGGGTTAAAAAGAATGCAAATTATTGTTGATTCCGAGTGGTCCTAAGCGACCTATTCGCGAAAAAGAAGGAGAAAAATCTATACTCTATATTAATGTATAAATGATTAATGCGAAAGCGTGTGTCTGTTTGTTACTTAATCACGAATAAACCACAGAACCGACCGTAAAGAAATTTAGCAAGGAGATGGCTGAGACGGTCGGGATGGACATAGGCTAACTTTTATTTTTTTAATGTATGAAAAGAATGATAAAAAATGAAGTCGAAGATAAATGTCGAGTTGAAATCTTGCCAGCAGTAAGAACTTCTTGCATAATAATTTTGAAGTTTGACTAATCTTTATTCACGAAGAACGCGTCGGTTAAATAAACGTGGACTCAACAAATATTTGAACATGGAGAAATGTTTATGTTCCACTCATTCCTATCTGACATATAGCAAAGAATTCATTATATTATCAGCGAAAAATTTTCTTTCTCAATAACTTTTATCTTGAAATAATTTTTTTAAAATAAATACTTAAATGGTAGAGATATAGATTTATGGATATCAGTTTTTGTTTTGCCATCCAATGTATTTATCAAAGATGATGATATGAATCCTAGTTTTGGAAGAATTTAGACTTTTAATTATGTGAAAGTTCTTGAAATGACATCACATAAGCCTCTAAATTCAACGAAAATATCAAAGTTTTAATTAATTATTCTGTGTGGCAAAACAGATGTTTCTGGCAAACATTTTATTAGCTTCGGTACAAAATAATTTTATGTTACTAATGGCTCAATTCAAGTTATCTCGGTCAGGGATCGTAAAATAATTTGTTCTTGGAATTTATGAAGATAATTCAGCAGAATAGCTCTCGATTGATTCACTCTAATGAACCTTGAGTGCTTTGCTGATAATTGCTTTTTCCCGTGGATTGTGTTGTCTTTGCGTTACTAGGAAGCTAAGCTCTACATCACAACTCAAAATTAAATCTAATAATACATTTCGTCCACGCAATATCATTCTAGACATAATGCCGTCAAAGAACGTTTATTATCCTTCTTTGAAATAAACATATATTCCAGAAGCGTTTTGTATCAAATTCATCGTAAAAATATTTTACTAATTACTTTAATTTGTTTTAATATTACTAATTTACTACACAAATTTCGAAGAACAAAGATTTCAAGAGAAAATATTAAGCAAGGTATGACACTGACATCAAAATGTACACAAAGGAACATTCACCATTGCTAGAAGAAATATTTCTATTTCTATAAGATGCGATTTGACTAGTACTTCCCCTCCAGAACTACAACAGCAAAATATTTCAACTGAAATGTACACTTTCAATATATTCCATATTTATTATAAGCATAAAAAAAATATTTTCTTCATATTTCTATTTATATCATGTTCTAAAAAGCGATAAATTAAAAAATATATTTAAAAAAATACTCGGTAGATTTCCACATTATTGAATTATCGTTGGTAAATGTTTTAATGTATTAATAATTTGCGTGCGTTTTATTTCTGAGGAGTTGCATCGCCTGAACTACAAAGAGTTGTCGACGCACAGGAAGTGAAGCCCCAACTAATAACTGGTACGCCATGATTAAGGGTCCTTAGGCTCCCAGAAATGGCTGAAGAGGAAGGAAAAAGAGATTGTTCGACTTCTTCGAGCTCTGTGAGAATTGATCTCGTTTCGTCTCTCTCTCTTTATCTCTAGTTGCTCTCTCGCACTTGAGTTTAATTTTCTCTTCTTAATCATTCCTAATTTTTTCTGTACAGAAATATTATGAATTAGTTTATAGTGTTCGCAGCGAAAGAAAAGTCTAAAGACCACGGGAAAGTTGAGGAGCCAATGCCAGTGATGAGCCATTGGAAGATTGCATACTCTTCCTCTCTGGACGGTTTACTCATCTCAGTAGAATCTTAGTAAGCTTACGTCTAGATGCTAACACCTACATCAACCGATTTGTAGAACCGATAGTAATTGATATAGCAAGTGTGACTGACAGAGGGCGTGATCACTAACATTTAACTGAACGAACAGTGACTGAAGTTAGCTGTTCAACGAATTAGAACNTATAAGAGACACGTCGCATACCGTCTGTAATGGGTGGAGAGCTACGCTAAGTCACCCCCCGCCTTTATTCGTTTCGTATATGACGTAAAAAAAAGTATGATCATATTTCGGGATATTTGAATATAACAATTCTTAGATTAGAGCATAGGCGCATGTTTCATTGTCTCTATTTTTTTCTACAAAATTATCAATTACGTTTCCACTCGTACTCAACAGATAACGTTACGATACTCAATTCTTCTAGATTTCAACAACAAAAATTATGCAGCATCTCAAAAAGTCGAACAAATTACCTAAATAAATCCATCACTGAAGTCACAGCAATATGGATCATCGAATAATCTTCCTCCGCGTATTAGAAACAGTAATTCGTTTAAAATTTTTAAAAAGCATCTGAGTCATTTCCTTCAATAGTAGTACGAAGAAATAAGTGTGCACTAAAATAAAATATAAATTAAAGTAAAGTCAAATTAAGAATCTGTTAAATGAAATCATTGATGATTTATATAATATTGAGTAAGTTACATATTTTCTTTTAATATCTATTCTTTAAAATTACTTTAAAATGTATTATTTCAGTTTGTATTTTTATTATATCTAATGAAGTTTATTCTGTAGTTTAAAAGTTTTGTTTTTTATGAAAAATCTTTTGTACAAATGTGCATAATAATATTATAATAATACAAATAGCTTTTGATAGTTGGTGTAAATAATATATTAGCACTGTTCTGTTTGTCGTAGAATAAAAAAGTTCTTTGAATTTTTAATTTTCAATTTTCAATTTTTTGATTTATGCAATTTTAAGTGTAAAAAGAAGTGTTTATTACTTTAAATGTTATGTGTGTACGCATGTATGTAGGTAAGTCCTATAACGGATGTCATACATTTGTACATGTTCAAAATGCATTTTGGATAGTTGAGATGATTTGTTGTAAAAGAATTGTTTATGATGATCTCTATAGTGTTACAGGTTTGTAGTCCAATCACACTTTAAGGCAAGTGACTATTGTTGAATTGGGCAGAAAGTTTTGACAGAATTCATAATCACATGACTCCCCCTCCCCTTTTATCCTGGCTTGGGACCGGATTTGACCAGGATGTTGTGTGTCAATGGCAGAGGTCATAGGACCCCGATGCTCTTCGTTTTATACATCCATGTAACAGTCAAAAATGTTGCTCAAAAATGTCCACATGGAACCAATATCATTTACCGAAGCGACTACAATAGTTCTCTAGAAGAGGCCTGATTCAAGACCTTCAAAATATTCAAGACCTTATGTTTGCAGACCACTGTGCTCTCGTAGCTGACTCTTCTGAAGGACTCCAAGAACTTCTAAACACCTTCACTGAAACTGCCCGTAGACTTGGACTACAAGTCAGCAAAGAGAAGACAAAATGTATGTTCATTAACTGTTCACCCGCGGCCATTACCATTGATGATACACCTATTGAAACAGTGAGTGCATTCAAATACCTAGGCAGCCAAATAACTTCCAATGGAACAGCCAACTCCGACGTAGAGAATAGAATTAATGCAGCAAGCAGAGCATTCGGAAGACTGTATCAAAGAGTGTGGAAACCTCATGATCTGACGTTATCCACAAAGCTTAAAATATATGAGATAATTTGTTTGTTTCCAGGCTTTCATCATTTCTGCGCTAATAGATTTGCGGTTTTTCATTTCATATAGCTGCCTGCTATACGCGTCAGAAACATGGACACTCATTCAAAGCCATAAGAAAAAGCTGAATGCATTCCACCTCCGATGTCTCCGGTCTATATAGCACATAAAATGGGAAGACAAAATACCAAATGAAACCGATCTTGAGAAAGCAAACATGCTCGCAATAAAAGACAGCATAAGAACAAGACGTCCTAGATGGACTGGACATGTCAGCAGAATGGAAGAACATATTGTCCCAACAAATTGAGTTCTCAGAACTTACAATAGGTAAAAGACTGCAGCAAAAGCCAAAAAAGCGCTGGGCAGACACAGTAAAAGGAGACTTGAAACACTTACATGGTAACATTCACAATTGGAGGAACCTTGCTGCAAAAAGAAATGAATGGAGGGAGGAAATCAAAGAATTAGTGACAGAGAAACATAAGCAAAGCATGGATATCAAAAAAGCAAGAAGAATAGAGAGACGCCAAGAAGAAGACATCTACACTTGGAAATGCCCTCTGCCCATTTACTCGAGATGGCAGACGAGGTAGGGGCTATGTCCAATCACACTTAAAATAAGCCCATAAGTCATTCCCTGAAACAACAAACTCAACAACAGCAGAAACAAATAGAAGAAGACAAACAACTGTGCCTCCAAATCTAAAATGCACTGAATGTGACTTTGAAGCCAATTCCGGATCTGGTCTAAACAGCCACGTGCGACACAGGCGTTCAGAAGTCCAAGACAACAGCATCAGACCAGTCAGAGTCGATCAAAGAAACAGGCAGCAACTTTCCCAAAATCCGCGAGCAACTCCCATATACTGCCATCACCGACGTCACAACCTTCACTTTCAACGAGTCAATGGGTGTGTGGACCAGATGTGGAAAAAGCTGGAGATCTAAAGCAGATCTGGCTAGTCACACCTGAAGTGATAATGCACGGATACGAGATGATGAGGAAGCATCGACATCGATGGATCTCCTGAATCATGTATGTAAGTGGTTAGGTGGAAGACGACCCGAGCTTCGCCACGTAATAAAGACATTATTAAGAAATTTGGCCAACAATAAGTCACTCATTGATATGCACAACGTACAAACCAGGCGTTTGAAGAAATACAATTGGCAATATGTCAGCCGTGAATCCATACAATTCTAATTTAATGCTATTTTCATCATGATCATCAATTTTAAAATAATCTTGCTCATAAATCGGTACAAATGTGCATTGTAATTATCTGTTGTCTTCCATCAAATGAACTGTTTCCCCTCAAAAAACACGTGAATCAACACCTCAAAATACAACATGCATAACTCATTTCAATCTTTCGTAAAGACAACGAAAAGAAATGGATCACGCAATCCACCAACTGTAATAATAAGTAACCAATAAGGATTGTGCGTTATAATAATAGTTTCTACTTTAAGTGTTTACAAGACGACCTTAATATTTTCATAAGTATTTCAGTTGAGTTAAGCAAGGTTATGAATAGTTAAAAGAGTAATCTTTGCCACCTTTAAAATAAATATTAGATACACTTTCTAATACCTTCCTAATAAAATTATTATCTTATAAGGAAATGTATAATTAATTTTTGAGAAATGAACTTTCTTTTTTGTTACTACAGTAATGCTATATTAGAATGAATGTATTTGCAGACAGTGAAGGTGAGTCAATGTTCTACTATAAAGATCGCCTATCGAGCCTAAAATTTCAAATTAATAAATGTGCATGAGCATTTGGTTTTATTAAAAAAACTGGTCTCAACCTTCTCCAAATTAGTAGGATATTTTATAATTAGTAGGATATATCAGGGGAGATTTGATTTCAATGGATATGCAAGCAAATATCTAATGAGTATGTCCAACGGCGTAGATTTCCGAGATAGGTATTCCGGGATGGGTATCAAAAAATGGGCATCTAAAATGAGTATCCAAGATTGTCCAACGACGAAGGTATGGGATTTCACTCTCACTCTTTTTTTTTAATATACAGTTATCATTGAAGTTCAGAACTGAGAATTTCCAGTAGAATGTCACCTTTAGAATACTTTCAGTGGTTACGTTCACGATCTACATTGTTTACCAAAGAACAAATTACCCGTTTGATATCTAAAAATTGTTGTACCGATGTATTTTGTAACTTAAGAAACTGAAATTCATTATGTTATTAATATCATCCCCTCTTTATGCCAATTATGAAAACGTCTTTTAAGCTAAAAGGAATAAATATTTATATTTATTAACGAATATGAGAGAGAAGGATAGGAGCTGACATTCTGGGCAAATAGTACTCAAGTAGGATAACACAGTGAGGAACTTTCGAATTTTTTTTCTGCAGGAGTAAAAAGGAACTCTAATCACCTCATAAGCATTTATTTTTTCGAGAATAGTCACCATTCGTACAGATTTTCACGTACTGAAGCACCGAGTTTTATCGCTATCACGGTCGTCCGACCGCTGCTGAATGTAGCAGAGCAGCTCCACAAGTGGAGCAATGGCTCAGCAGCAGAGGCAGTAGCACTCGGCAGCGACGGCGAGCCTCTCGACGCGCGCTCTGTTCCCTCTCCTCACCCGTTTCCATAAGCGCTTCATCGACCGTCGCCAGCCGCCACCGTCCCACTGCGCGCAACGACGCCGACGTGTGCGTGCCCCATCACCCCGCCGCTACTCGATGATGGCCTCCGACGGAGGCGCACAGTGGAACGAAATGCGGATCATCCACTCAAAACTGTTCTCACTTACAAATCGTTACATGTAATTTAATTTCGGTCATGTCTCCTTCCCTATGTATCAATATCCAGGAGCGTCGCTTCAAAGTACATTCTTATCTTTAGAGTGTTCTTTTACGTCTACATCATATCAGAAAACGCTTTTTAGATCATCTTGCCTACTTAAGTACTCATATCTAAAAAGTATTCCAATATTTTTATTTTTATTATATTAACAACTGATAACATAAAACGACTCCATTTTTTAAAACAGACATATCTTTACTCTAAAACATTTTATTTATTTGTGTTTGAAACATTGTATATTATTTTATTTATTTAATATACAACGTTTCAATCCGTTTTGCGGATTATCCTCAGGCAAATTGACTAATAATATAATAATATGTCTAATTACATTATATTAATAATCACACATTTGAACAAGTCTCTTTAAATTCACAGATCCTAAGAGACATGCATTTCTATTATAGTGACTAGTTTTAAAGAGAGTACATAACATTTTTGGAAGTTTCGTGAACAGTTATGTGCTTGACTAGCACCTGGCTCACTCATACTGCCTTTAAATAATTCTGCCGACAGATAACAGAATATTCTAACGTCTAAAATTCATATACATGTTTCAATAATATACGCTAATATCGATTTTTGATTTTCCAAATCTAAATTACTTTCGGAATCTCTTAATACATGAAACTTTTTAAACCTTAATCAAAAACCTGTATTAATTTTTAGTATAGTTTTATGGAGATCAACGGTCATTTTAAGTATATCGCTTAACTTGTAACAGTGTATATGATGAATGGTCACTAATGTGACTAGATTTCTCTAGTTTTGTGAGTTCCGATCTACTGACTAAACTGCACTCAGCTACAAACGATCTCTTCGAATGGTAGTATGAGCGACCTACATTTTGTGGGAGAAGAGAACGTAATTCTATGAGGGATGTCATATCCAAAGGTCTATAGAAATATTTATCACGCCGTGAAGATAATCTCTAATACAGTTTTCTGACTTGATTTGAATGTGAAAAAAAAGAACACTTCAATGATAAGAAATGTACTTTCAAGAGACTGAATTTTCTTGACGCTCCTGGATGTCGAGTTAACTCTAGCGAAGAACTGCGTACCTTTTTAGCGAAAACATATACCTTTTTAGCGAAACACTAGACAGAAGACCTGGGAGTTCTGCGTATACGTTTGTTGATGTGGAGGCGGTAAATTAAAAGATACTTAAGAGCTAGAGTCAAGCATTCAGAAAATGGAATGACGCTAACTTAAACATACATAGTGTTCATGGAATATGACGCCGAGAGAATCTTTCCTTTGGAAAAGCGAATGGTTAGATGAGTGAATCAGACGAAAGAGAAAAATATTCCTTTCCTTTCCCAGCGCGAGAGGTGAAAGAAGGAAAATAGTTTAGTTTCTGCGCAGGGTTAAGAGAAAAAAGGGCTATAGGCAGTGTGACGTCCGCGATCCCACCGCTTTTCTACCAGTTAATAGCACAGTGAGTTCGTCCGAGATAATTACTCAATGAAAACTTCAATCCCACCAGACGTCACCTGCGGTAATGGTAGCGACTAGTAATTTACTGCGACACAACTAATTACTTTCGGAATGCTGCCAACACTGAGTTTGCCAACAGAAACTCATAAAAATAAAGACTGAATATCGTGTACAAAAATTTACATAATATTTACAGAAATATTCAACGTGGGAAGTATACATGAAAAACTTCCATTCAAATTCCCAGAGCTGACGGCTCGGAAACATTACACATTGACTCAACCCGCAACTTATCTACGCCAACCTCTGGCATCGAAGAAGAGTCAATATATCGGTTCGGCGTCCGATACAGCCTCCCCGTCTGAAAATCTCGCCTGTGCGTCTGCTCCCGAGGCTACTGAAGCACCTCTATTTACTCAAGCGATGCACACGACACCACATAGTTCCCAATGTTTCTTACGTCCCTTCATTGTCGCGCACGGCGAACTACACTTTTCCTGGAAATTGTTCAATTTCCAGCTCTCGTTATTCTGGCTCATTGGATTGTTAATAAAATATAATTTTGTCCCAGCGAATGTTTGATCGCTGTTTTGACGACGCTACAACAGATTCATTTACATGCTTTGGATCACGTGTCTTAAAAGAAATATCTATGTGACTTCTTTCAATAAGTCACGCTGTATGCGTTAAAATCCTGCTCCTCTCTACAATTCCTAAATAATCGTTTTTGACGAATCCCGTTAATGAGATGTCGAATGTAAAAAAAATTACTTATACAGAAAAACTACATTAAACTAAGTCTTGATGATGATCCTCCTCTGAGATAACAAATAAAATTCTACATCAGAGTTGATGCACTCTCAGAGATGAGTTCGCAAACATTTAAACAATTAAAAATATTTAAATCATTAAAAGAATTCTATATAGCTAGTTTGGGTTTCATATTAGGGAAGTTTCATGAGCCTCCAGTATTTGATCATGTTTACCTTAATTCTATAAAAATTATTATGTGCGTATCAATGAAAAAAGAATTTTACTTATTCACATACAAAATTTAAAGAATATCAGCTCCTGAATCCTGTCGCTAAAAATCCCCAATATGAAATCCAAACATGTTACACAGCAAAAATGTTTAAATGTTAACAGCACTGGCAATTAGAACATCCTGTAGCATTTTCCGGAACAAAGAAGCTAAATTCCACCTATATCAAGACCTATTAAACTAAACCCCACCTGTTTCATGCACTAACACCTCACGCCAGCCATTCTCTCTCGGTGTTGCGGCCATTGATCGCGTCACAATTGACGGCGCTGGATCACAACGACGTCACCGCAATAGCGTCATCTACTCCACCTGGCGGCTCGGCTCCGCACGCAACACGCCCCCCTCCTATTCTCTGTCTCTATCATCCACCACTCACTCTCTAATGCGAGCGGACAAGTGGAGTACATCACAGAACGAAGGGGGGATGTATGCTTGTGTGTCTATTTACGTCGGGATGTGTACGAGCGATGCACAGTGCCACGAGTGTTCGCATCAATGGATGTGCTATTTCGAAGCGGGAAATGGAATGCTGTGTCAGGAAAACATAAACATACGCGTCACAGCTTTTATCAATTTGAATTATTGACAATCTCCATGGGGGTTAGTCCACGCCAGTAGATAATACGCAAATGGAAAACAATGATCTGAAAATGTGATTAAGCAGTAATAATAGTGTAATGGAATACACAGACACTTCTATTTGGAGATCTATTTTATAAAAGTGTTGATTGTATTACATTCCTTAGAGACCAATAAAAGTACAATTTTATGAAGCAAATTTCACAAACTGCTCATTCAGTGATGTGGCGCGGGAAAATTGACTTTGAAACAACTCATTTTAACGAATACTTTAATAGAGCAGAAAATGGATATAACAAATGGGGCTATAAATTTCTTTCTTAGAATTTAAATACGTGATACATTGAACTTAACATATACGTAATCGATATGTTCATTCACTAATATAAATAAAGTTATTATCAAAAACCAGTTACGAACTGCGTATGACCTCTGGAGGACAATAAACTAATGTACTCTTCGGAAACAAGCAAGGGACAATTTCATCAATGTCCTAAGGTAGAGGTGGTTTGAATATTTGAACATACTCCTTAGATATGAATAAAAAAGTTAACTACGTGTTATAATATCAATAGAATATCAACAAATGTGTATTTAAAAAAAACAATAAAAAGTTCAGATTTACGTATTATTATCGAACAACAGATTACTCGGATTATGTTGTTTATATATCGTAACTATCATAAAACTATAAATTTTAGATTAGTGATTATGAATAGACCGCCACCCCTATGCAAGATCCTAGAGAGCCTTTATATAAAATTCACCTCTACCCGAAGAGAAAACGGAGAAAAACCCGGGCCAGGATGGGGCTATAGCATAAATGTACACAAACGTGCTTAACTCTTAACTTAACTCATATAATAAAAGTTAACTCATACGAATTTTACAAAACAATACAAGTATGCAGGAAAGGAGTTTTGAAATTTGATCATTATTTTGAAAGTACTCGATCAATGGTGTGATAAAGTAATGTTCAATAATCTTCCTTCCTACGAGTGATGAACATCACATGAGTTGCATTGCTAAGGCAAGAACAAATGAATTCACGATGGCTACTGCTCTGTACGACTTCCTAGATGATGACAATGACTTCGTTTTTATTGAAAGTTCTTTGGACATTATCCATCGTCTTAATCGAATCAATCACATTCTACAGGCTACGTTTTGGACGTTCTTCTTCAACATCTGTCTTCAGGCATCCGACAGCGCTGGGATTCGAACAAGAATACTTTGCATGTGTTTCTTCCGTGTACCTATACGGGGAGAAGATCTCTGCTCCGATTCCCGACTCGTCGCCATTTTCACCTGACCGAAAGTTATCACAAGAATACTTTGGTTCTCAAGGCGAAGATGCTTGAAGACGGACATCAGAGAAGAACGTCCGAAACGTGGCGTGTGCTACTGACCTACTCATAGCTCATAGAGATTTCTTCGGCCGCACTAGAAGTTCATTTAACTCACATACAAGTTTCGGAGGAGCTCATGTGGTAGCTCGCTCATAGAGATATCTCGTTCGCGAAGCTTAGATCTTGAAGAGTTTCGCATAGATGTTGACCCTGCTGACGTTGCTCAGCGGAGTCTTTTGGTGAGAAGCTGACATCTCACAGACGGTTGAGGTAACACATGTTGCTGGCATCGCACCGGTTTTTCGCCCGAGCGGTTCGTGGGTGGTCATCTGGAAAGACGGGGCACCGCTGACGCTTTGCTGGAGGGACTGACCTCCGTGACGACCCAAATTAGCAGCGGTAATTGGTCATCTTGAGAGGTATGGTACGTCTGTTGGTAATTGTTTCAACCAACACCGTATTGCGCTTGAGCGTCATGGAGGAAATGGCATGAATTTCGACAAAAAAGGCACGAACTCTAGACTACCAAAAGGCAGACTTTAGCTTTAATTGAACTATGCCATAAGTAAATTCAGTGTTTTGTTGTTGTGAAGAGAAAAAGAGATTTATTGTTAATTAAATTAAGATTGTAATTAAATTCAGTGCTTTAATATCGTTTTAGATAAAGGGAGATGTTGATTGTTGTCTAAATAAGATAAGATTTTAAATTCAGTGTATGTTCATTTATGTGTTTTTTTTTTGTGGGGGATTTGTAGTTATGACGTCACTTAGGCGTTAAAGTGATTGTTAAATGATTACAATTTGTATTTGTGTCTTTTGGGGGAAATTTAATTAAGGGACATTTTTAGTAATTAAAATAGCTTTTATAAATGGATTTATTTGTCTTGCGTTTTCCTTAAGTGAAACCATTGCATGGTCCTTTTCCTTCTGATAGAAATCGAACCCCTTAAATATTGTGGACCCCTGAGAAGAGCTAGCCGAGGTGTATTTTAAATTAATTAATTTATATTTTTTCTATAATTAAAATCTACAACCTCGTTCTGCCACAATACTGACAATATATACAAATTACATATTATAATATTATACCTTACTAGACACATATTACACTGTATTTACAAATTATATATTACATAAGATCATATGAAGCTAGAGTACTGAAAGAATGAAAGAAAAGGAAAGAAAAGAGAAAGAAAGAAAATAAAAGAAAGAAAAAGGAAGAGAAAGAAAGGAAGATAAAGAAAGATAAAGAATGAAAGGAAGATAAAGAAAAGAAAGAAAGGAAGATAAAGAATGAAAGAAAGAAAAGAAAAAAGAAAGAAAGGAAGATAAAGAATGAGAGAAAGAAAGAAAGAAAGAAAGAAAAGGAAGATAAAGAATGAAAGAAAGAAAGAAAGAAGGAATGGTAGAAACAAAAAGAAAAACGTGTTAGATACTTCAAATACATTTGCAAAATACATATAGCTACGAAAGTTTTCTGTACGAAATGCCATACAAAGGCTAGTAATTTAGACTTGGGATTCTTTTATATGTTTAGATAAGGTTGTCACTTTTTTGTTATTAATAGATCACAGAAGGATTTCCTAGTTTTGTTGAGGGGAAAGTATATAAAACCCAGTAATATAAAACTTTTGTGTGTTCAACTATTTTTTATTGTATGTCATAACACGTTAAACACGAAGACTAAAATATTACTGGCTAATGTTGAACCTAAGGTTAAACGTTAAAAAATGAATTTTACGTGATTTATATTTTGGAGGGGCTTTAGGGCTCGTCAACGGCAAGGTAGTAATTTAATATTGTTGCTCGATAAAAGTTGATTTTTATTTTAAAGCAAACTTGTTTTATTACACTTACAATCCAATCCATTTTCTTACACCTCTGTATGAACCATCGTCAGGCACTGGATTAAGTATTGGAAGCCGTCGTGCGTAATATCTACGTTGTGAATGGACATGCAATAAAGTGACTCGTGAATTTCGTAAATACTAATAGAATTATCCGGCGTTGCCTGGGATTTGAAAAATAACTTAAAACAATCATTACTGGACTTTCAAAATTTTAATATATATCACAGACAAAACAAAAATAATTATTTCCGTTTTAAACAAACATACAAAAACCTTCATGATAAAAATTGTTACAGCGAATTTATATAGTTTACAATACACTATAGGATATTAAAACGGCCTGTCAACAGGTATGGATAGTTTTCGTCCATTTTGCTTGGCGTTACCCGGGATTCTTATAAAATACTCTAAATTCATTTGTTAGTTTCCATCTTCGTTTTGTTGTTATTAAATTAAATACCACAAAGAAAACCCATTTAAAATACATATCGTTTTCAGTATTCTACGTTAATTTGTACGTAATTACGAATTATTTTTAAATACAGGCAGAAGGAAAATACACTTTATTTACAGAATGCTTACTAAGCAAAGCGCATGGTTATGACCAGTAAATAATTTTTTTCACTTTTATGTTATGTACTTGTAAAGAATTTTCTTCACAGTCTTTATATAATTTTACTTCTACGATTCGGTCACGTATATTGTCTACTATTGAACTCTAGCGGACACATTAATAAGTTTCTTAGTCAACATTCTTGCAAGTAAAGATTCACATCGACTGATTAGCCACCAATTTTAATTGTTTTTCTGCTCTTATAAATTCATCAATATTGATCATACTTTGTATTTTAATTGAAATAACCCACAAATTCTTTCGAAGTTTCAAATAATTTTATCGATTACTTTTTCCCATTCAAATACCACAGACATTCTAAATAATTCACTTTAGTTGGTGTAGATGACGCTGAATGGACGAACTCCTATCACTTAGATGTGAAGTTGCTCTCACGTGGAAAATTTCTGCGCAGAGCTCTCAAATATTTACCTGAAATTTTTATGTTAGACAAAAAGTTAGCAGATAATTTTGCAAATACCTCGTGAATTCATATCTCACGTACCTAGCTGATATTTTTGAATACCTAGCTGACAGATTGAATTGAAGATCTTATGGATTTAATGGAAAACCATCAATCGAAGCCAGGGAAAAGGTTTCAGTGCCTGACCCCAAGCTTTTTCTCTAAAGACAAAAATCTAAATAAAATGACGCGGTGTTAATATTGAAGGACTAAATTGATAACTTTTAACATCAAGGATATCAAGACATCTTACCAACCTGAAAGAGATTTTCTGATTCATCATATTTCTGATACGTTCAAATATATCTTCCGTTGATCTGTGTAAAATTGCTAATGGAACTAGAAGATCGTCGATGATTGGCAGATACAGGGGGCGAGGTAAGTGAAGAAACTCTCCGCGCTGATTGTTGGCTGTGAAATGAGAAATTCTTTCTCAAAACTCCAATTTTCTAACTTTGTGATATTACATATTACATTTTCTTGTTCATTTTTTTAATGTTATTTAATTGACTATATTCGCTTGCTGAGGATTTTACCCGTAGATCCCCATTTGGCAGAATTCATTGACGTCATTCATGTTTTTGACATAGTATGGCATTAGTAAATTCTGAACAAATTGAGGAAAGTACGCCGATCAAATACCTGTATTCAATTTCCAGTTACCTCACTTATAAATCATACAATTTTGCATTGTCCAATCCAAAACAGATTACAACCGGAGTGCCACAAGGATCACCATTATCTCGACTGTTCAACTTGGCCATGGCTGACATAGGCAGACCTCTCCCTATAAATGTGGAAAAAGGTCATTTTGCTTGTTACACACTTTCATTTTCATCCAACATCCATATCAATCACTTGAGGAGTCACTAAATAATTATCTAGGAGCTAAGGAAAATTTGATTCGTTCACGTAAAATGTCCATTAATCCGAACATATTAGAGCGAAAATATTCACTCTAAGATTTCCTTCTATTCTTTCCACTTTATAGCTTAATTCTTCTGCCTGAACCCCAGCCACATGAAATTACCTTTGTGTCTACAGGTATTTAGATGCCTGATTTGAATCGAAGAAACACATTGATAACAAAATAATAGATGCGTTCCGTAAATTATACAGCATCGACATATTACCAACGAATGTCAACGAATTGGAGTGACGTAGTCAGTCAATATTTTTTTAAAAAATTCTACTTCCACTAACAGGATTCCACTTATGGTTGAACGTGGCTATTTCTTCATCACAGAACTCAGATCAAATTATTATGGTTATCGGTAAATGCAGCATGGTTAATCAGTAACGAAATGTTGCATACATTTTGATGTTTTTCGCGTGTCAAATAACATTCTCCAGTTATCTAATGACTTGTCTTTAACCCTTCAAACATCCGAGGATTGGTTCTTTTAAAACTTCACACCGACACTAACGTTTCTACGAAATCTTAATAAATTTCCCCTACATGTTTCGTTTCCCGAATCTCCAAGATCACATAACCCCATTGACCCAACATAGAATTCTTACGAAAGTTGCTTCTCTACATTAACGGGCTCTCGTGAAATTAGATGTTCGTGTTGGGAACAGTGTGAATTCCTATTTTTAAAATGATTAAGTGTAGTAAGTGTAAATAAAAGTTTTATTGTCCTCACCATTGAGTCAAGGGTCACATGATGAAAATATTCATTATAACTCAATGAAAAAATAATCACATAAACTTTCAAAACGGTACCACTTACAAAATTAAATGCTTGGCGTTTTATTATATTCAGAACCAATTCTCATGAATTATTACGAACTTAAATTATGAATTACGAATACTAAGTTTGAGTCGCTGGTTGGTTGCTTTTCGTGAAACGCAAATACATTCGTCGTGAAGATTTTGGATGCAAATTTCCAGGATGGAGATAGAAGTACTACAGTGCTCACAGCGAAAGGAAAGTAATGAGAGAGGAGTTTAAAGACCACGTGAAAGTTAATGCCAGTATTGTGAGATGCCGACTCGTTCTCTCGTCGTAGACACGTGGGCGTTTTACTCGTGTCTGTAGAATCATAGCGAGTTTACCTATCTAAGCTGACGCCTACATTAGCCGATTCGTAGAAACGGCAGGAATTAATATGCCGGCTGTGACAGTCACTGCCTGCATGCTTTTCCACGGGTTATAGCAGCCTATGTATGGGTGCCGCAGCATGCCATCTGGAATGGGTGGAGCTACGCTGGGCTTCTGCTGCTCCGCAGCAGACATATGACTACACCGCAATTTTGTTACATTGGTTATACTCGTATCTCGTTACTTTTCTTTCGCTTCGAGGACTATAAGTAAGCTCCGACATTTTCGGGATGCTTCGTCAGCGAACAGTGGTGCATTAATTTAAGGATCGCCGCTACCAACATCCTCTCATCTCAGGTAACCGTAGCAGAACAATCTCGACGTAACTAGATATACTGAGCCTTTATTAGAAAGGTCGCGGCCGTAGGGTCTCCAGCGGAGAACGGTTGCGCAACGGGGGAGAGTGCGTTCAATGGAGTTGCCTTACCTGATCTCTTTCCCTGACCTTCCAGCTACGGAGGAGAAAATAATTAGCTCAATTTATTGTTTGCTTTGCCTTGTAACTGAGATGTGTCGGAATAAAACTGAGTGCGTAAGAGATAATTCAAATTTTCAAAATTATATAATTTCATTCCTAGCCTTTCCCTTCCAAGAGAAATGATAGGATTAATTTGTTATACTTATATCCGTGATTAATTATCCATAAACATGAATTTGCCTGTCATTAAAAAAGTGTTCACTAAGTACATAAATCAAATTAAAGATTACATGCTAACTACCTTGTTATTGATAATTGTTATGTTTTTCAAAACCAATGTACTGTCAAAAATGCAGATACAAACTTCGTATGGCCAAGTGCAGGACATGGCAATCTAGGGACCATCACATATATTCCGATCAAGGACCTTGAGGATCTCGTGGGGATGATGAAGTCGGTACTCCATGGAGAGACTTTCGCGAACATTAGACCGCGAGAGGGAGGTAGCTGCACGTGGCGTACGAGCGAACTTGAGGTCTAGCCGCTGACGAGAGAGGACGTAATGCCTGGACGACTACCTTTGACGATAAGCATCTGGTTCATTCGTATAATTGGAACAATTATTCAGTTTTTATCCTATAAATTTATCCTTGGAGCGAGCCTATATAAGGAATATGACAATTAACAATGTTTATTGTAGAGTTATTCAAGCATGTTTTGATAACGAACTATGAAGCTGTCAGCTTATCAATTATTTGATATTGATCTCCAGATACGTATTATAAGAGTAATAATTGTATTTAATTGAAGCTACATAACTGCAAAAAATTGTATTTTTCAATGATTGCATAGATTCGTGTAAGTTGAGTTGTATACCAGCACATGGTTGAAAACTATCCAATTTGGTAATGGTAATAAGAGTACACTAATATATCTTAAATGTTTAAACCTGTTACGAAATTATTCATTATCCTGTGTAACTATTTAATTTGAGTACATTTTCATACTATGTAGTAAATTCTTCAGGCACTTGGTGATCAATTAAAATTCACTTAAGATATTTGTTTAAGAGAGTAAATAAAACGTTTCAATCATTTGAAATTTGTTGGTTGTATTAATTATTGTGTGTAATTATTTAATTCAGGTTTCATGTAAAGTTTGAAGACATTATTATTTCTGACAGGTGTGTAAGTAAAATGAGTTTGTTCGTTTATTACACTCTGTAATTCTTGTCTTCCATGTTCATAGTATTGTGTATTTTACTTTCTCTAAAATTTAATGTTTCTTGACTCACAATTACGTACTGTGCGAAGAGACATTCTGTCGTAACTTCTCAAAAGGCGAACGAACTGAAAAAAGGTTAATATGCTAAACCATTGCATTCGACTAATCCAATTGAACAAAAAGGGCAAGTCAACTGTGTACAGAGATTCTGTTTTCATGCAAGTTAATAACGGCAACATTGCTTTGGGATAATACTACACTATGCAGTTATTTCACGCAAATGTGCCTTGTTTTCAGTTGTGAGTAGTACGAACCATTTATTTGCAACTTTTAGGCAAGAAAGAAGTCAACACGATTCTTGTATATTTTTTTTTACAATTTAAAGGATTCCTCAGACTTTCATATTTGTATTTGCTTCACAGATACAATTTAATTCATGGTTTTCAAGAATCACATTTTGAGAGATCCAGTGGTAAAATCATGTTTATTCTTTCTGAATTTAATTTTCAATTGTCATTTACTGTTTTTCAATTTATATTAAATTCATATGTTCCACCATCGAATTTCCGGGTCTTTTTTAATGTAATTTAGCCAGGGAGTTTAATTGAGAAACAATGAGTCGCACAGGACAATATACGAACCATTTCAGGTAACAATACCCATATTGGATCCATTACAGAGGAAATAAATCAGTTTGCAAATGGTCTCGGTTGTTCGGGACTCCTATAGCACGACATACGATGCATTCTTCCTGAATCAATTCGTCGTCACAAATTACGTGAAAATATTCTACAAACAGAATTCTATGACATCAATGCGTTCGAGAATCTATCCAGTTAACTGGAATGAAATGACACAAAGAGAGGAAAATGGAGAAATATTATAAGCGAGAATGTGATGGATACGCAAGATCACTCAGTCAGAATATTCAGACACAATTTGCAAAAAAAACAAAAAAACTCAAGAGCATTTAGCATCATAAATTAATTCTTAGTAAACGAACTGTGAAGATTTAATTGATCTGCAAACTTTAAAACATCGATTGTACGTTAGATTTTTTAAAATAACAGTGAGCCAATAGATCACGAAAATAGTATGCAATTACCTGGGAATGGATTTATATGTACTAAAAATCTATCGGATATGTAAAAATATATTTAAAACATCAACATATAATAAAAACCAGAGAAAAAAACACATAAATGACACATATTCGGCGGAACGCGTTCGTCTTTCGCCTGGGATCTACGTGACTGACGAAGGCTAAAGCCGAAACTGTTTCGTATAATATATGAGGGACTTTTATGTGTTTCCTTCTCTATTTTTATCTGTCAATGTTTTAATTACTAGAAGACAGAAGATTTACATTATTTTTAATTCATGTGAATATATAGGATGTGCTAGATATGTTGCGATAAACCCCTGGGGGAATGTCGGGCACGTCATAAGGATTGAGAATTGCATAGTAATCCATGACTGCAAACGTCATGGTAAGTGGTAGCAGAGGTCTAAGATCGGAAAGGAAATTAGAGAGTGATTCATCTGAAACATTTATTGGACATAATGAGTGCAAATGGTGTACGACATGAATTCAAATCAAATGTTTCAAGAGATGCTCAAAGTTTGCACCATAAGACGCCACACATGACTGACATCAACGCAGCATTGACTACCGGACACGCTCGGATACACCACGAGTTTCTTTGATGGTAGCAGCTGCGCAGACGATTCTTGCGACGAGATTCATTTCAGAATCCACAGGATCGTGATACATGAGAGTTCATGGGTCTCCACAAAAAGAAATCAAGGCTCGATAAATCCGGTGATCGTGAGGGCCAGGGAACTCGTCCAAAAAGTCCAATCTATCGATGCTGGAATGACCTGTTCAAATGCCTACAAATAGCCAGTCCAAAATTAGCAGGCGCCTTATCATGTTGGAACCACATGCTGCGCCTCTCATTTGCTGAATCATCTTCAAGAACCTGTTCCAGAAAGGTTTGATAACTCGCCGCGGTGAAATAGAAGCAAGATGGTAAAAGGTACGGCATAACAAAGCAGTCGCCGACCAAACCTGCCCACACATTAACTGTGAAGTGATGTTGTGCCGCGTGGTGCCGCACACCGTGGGGGTTTTCTGGTGCACACAAGTGCTCATTGTGGTGTTTGAATACGCCATCCCTAGTGAATGTAGCATCATCAGAAAATAACACACATGCTGGGAAATTCACATCTCGGCCTCTTTGGTGAAACCACTGTGCGAAACGCACACGTGCAGAGTGGTAATCGGGGTGTAATAACTGCTCCCTTTGGAGATGAAAGACGTGTAAGGACTCGGCGCTCAAAACTCGTTGGACACTGCTACGAGACATTCTTAAGTCTGAGGCAACGGCACGTAGGCTGTTGCTGGAATTAGTCTCCACGGCATCCAACACACGTTCTTCCCTAACGACAGAACTGCCCTCACTAACCCTGTCACTTCTGAATACCCGTACTCACGCAAAATTCGATGCAGACGTTTAAACAAACAGTGGTGCGGTTGATGTCTGTCTGGGAAGCGTTCTCGATAAATGCGTCCAACAGCTCTTCCATTGCACTCAGCTATTCCATACTTTGAGGGCATGTCTGCAAGTTCACCGTTCTTATACCGTTCCATACTCCTCGTATGCTGGCTAACGCTCGAATGAGGAAATCCTCACGTTCCCCTCCTGCACTCTCGAGTTCAGCACCACCTAGCGGCGTACGATGACGTTTGCGACCATGGGTTTCTATGCAATTGTCAATCCTTATGACGTGTTGCAACATTTCTGGGACACATGTATATATAACCGCTATAATGGCGGACTTGGATTTTGACGAGAATGAAGAGAGAGATGAACCACGCCAGACATGCATTACTGCGTTAGAAAGGGATAAAACGGAAAGGGAGGAAACACAGATTTAGTACTACAGAAATTTAAGAATAAAAGCCGCCAATATAAACTAGAAACATATGCAGCAATGCGGAACAGTTCGCAACAGTTCGTGAAGGAATCCTCCAGTAAATCGTAATGGTGTTTTCCTTATTTAATGAGTGTGAACAAGACAAGACGGAAAGAGATTTGGATAACTTTATTTGAAGATTGAAAACATATAAGAAGTTGTTGAGAAACAGGTGACGTACTTGTAGATGCGCTTTTCAAACAGGATGTGCAGGAGGAATGGGATTACGAAAACGTAACAATAGCGGAATAAGAACGAATAACGGAAACTGAGATATTGAAGTGTCGCATAGGATGAGACGAAAAAAGTTACCAAGCTACAATGGGATGCTGCTGCACACGCTTGATGTACTTCTCCAGCCACTATGTGTGATTTATAATGAATGTCTGCGGCAGATGTATTATCTGGTGTATTGGAAGATAACTATGGTGGAAATGTTTTTGAAAGGCAAGGATAGACCATCCAACAAACTGACGTCATATTATCCAATATCCCTCCTCCCGACTTATGATAAGATTCTAGATAGGATTTTGACGCGACGAATGATGCAACATCTCATGACAAAAGGTAATATGAATCCAAATTAGTATGGTTTCATGCCCGTCTGAAGCATAAGTCACGCATTACGACAGCTCGTGTACTATGTGACGCAAAGGGAAGATCAATATTACTCGTGTATTTTTACTCGATATAGAAGACGCATTCCACCATGAGCGTTGACGAATAATTGTTGATACTTTAACATCCAAGCAGCTGCCACAGTACTTACTAAATATGGTCAATATGTATTTCGCACCATATTTGTCGTTGCTACGGAAGCCAACGGACATCCCTTGTAAGAGTTCTACACCAGAAGTATTCAAAAGTGATTTAAAAGTGGTGTTGGAATAAATTGTATGTGGGAAGACAGGTGTTCCTGAGTAGACTGTGCAATATTTGACGAAAATCGACCCATGGTGATGTGATATTCGGAGTTGTGGCTACAGAGAAAACTGTACTAATAGCAGGAGGATTATATTGAGAAGTGCTGTATGCAATTTCAACAATATCAGAAAAAAGAATACTGACAAAGATATTAATAACGGAGGCTTGTTTACATCGTTATATGCGCATACAAATGAATACAATAAGGTAACTATGCGCACATTCTGGCTATAATTTTGTCAGCAGTGTGTAGAAATATGGAAAATACAGCTTGTACTAAAAACTAGTAAAAAGTAGCGCAGTAACTGGTAACTGACAAAAATACAGCTTCATCGTAATTTATAGCACGGGTATATATGTCATTTAAATAAGAGCATAGAATCCTATAAATTGTATTGTGACACGTACTATACACAGTGTACAGTGGGTATCACGTACTAGAGGAGTAGACTTTAGGCAGAGAATATAGCGTACCTACTTACAAGAGTGAAATTATGAACGAGTAATAATTGCCATTTCCGACAAATTACGTAGTATTAAGACAACCAAATTTCGTGGGTGGGTTTAGGGTACTAACCTATATATCCCACACAAGTACGAAAGGTTTACGGTTACTAGGGCATAAATGAGAGCTACTACACTGAAATACTGAAAGGTGTAACAGAAACGATGAGAAAGGAATACGTAAATATGTTGGAGATAGTGCGCAAGGAGGGTGACTGGCAGATGGAGAAAGTGGTAGAAGTGATAGATGGACGTATGAATAAACTCAGAAAAGTTTACAAAATACAGAGATTAAGCATGAAAACGTTTGTAAGCAGATAGAGAAAGTTGAAGCAGTTTGGCAAAGGGGAGAAGGACGACAAACGGAAGAACAACTTGTAAACTGTAGGCATGATGCACTATATTAGGGTTTGGAGAGAATGGGACAGCAACTACAACAGCTGCGTGGTGCACATCTATCATATATGCTACAGCTTTACGGACGGGGAGACGACAAAAGTTGCGACAAGAACTAATATTGATTGATAACATTGAGGGCAAAAAAGGAGCAATGCAAGCTGAACTGAAGAAGGTAATACAAAAGTCAGGAACAAAAATATGTATAGATGCGACGCGGGAAACAGCGGAGGGAAGATTGGTGGTGGTATTACCGATTGAAGAGAAGGCAAAATTAGCTGCGGTCGTAAATAAATAAGGGAGATTAGATCAATGGGTGTTGGGAAAGAGGCGACCACGGCTCCCGGTCGCGTTTTTGACCTTCCAGAGGGGATGTCTGATCGTGCATTGGTAGATGATATAACATATAAGAATTTGCCAAATATGCAGAGAGGAAAATAGTTGAAGGAAATACGAGTGTTATACAGAGAGAGGAGACGTCGAGAATAGAGTGTTAGAATTAAATGGGACGATTTCGGAGATACTTACATAGAAAGGACGGGTCTACGTAGACCTAAAAAGCTACAGGGTTGAGGAGGATTTAATGGCACTGAGGTGTTACAGGTATCATAGGTTCGGACACATAGCGGCTGGTTGTCGCGATAAGCACGAAACCTGTGGTCATTGCGGAACGGTGAGCCATAAATATTCGGAGTGTACAAGGAAGGATGGAACAGGAAAGTGTGTTAATTGCAGTAGGTAAGGACTGCAGCATAATCATGGCATGCAGAGTTGGGACTGTATGGATTTCCGCGTAGCGCAAAGAGTACTAAAAATGCAACAAATTATGATTAAAGTATTCCATCAAAATTTACGGCGGTCAAAAATTTCCTCAAAGGAACTTGGGAAATTTCTGTGCAGGAAAGATATAACTACAGATAGCTTCCAAGAAGTATACCAATTGAAAGGGAAATTACAACATATTACGCTGGCTTACAGGGTAATTTGTTTGGAAAATCCGTGTAGTGCAATTGTCGTTAGTGGACCAGGTGATATACTAGCATATGAACAGTACCTGACAGCACACTGCCAGGGACACAATATTATTGGGAAGAATATGATATAATAATAAATAAATACATTTAAAATTAATAAATACACTTATTGTTAAGAATTAGTTACAGGACGTATGTAAACGTGTGGTCAATAAACTAATTTACTCTCCGGTAAGAAGCAAGGAGTCATCCCATCAATACTGATCAAACTACTGGCAGATTTAAAATTGAGAAAAGGCGTTATTGATCGAATACATGCGTTTATCCGTATTTTTCCGAAAATGAATTTTAGCTTTTTAAATCAATCAAATTTCGAGAATAATCATAACAAAAGTATTAATGATGTTCTCGAAAATAAATAAATCCGCCTTTACCCGATGGGACACCAGAGAACATCCGATCCAGGATGGGACTATATAGATTATATATAGCTACTCGTACATTAGTACACAGCCGTATAAAGATTGTGTACGGATAGAAATATACTATGACGAATAATAAGGAACAAAAAGAGCATACATGAAACAATGGAAATGAATTGCACTAGGAATCGTAATTATAATGTAGTAAATTAATTGTAACTTAGTAAATTAATTGCAGTGTGAAAATTTGTCTTTTTTTCTTATTTCTGTAGCTCGCATGATGGTTCAACCAGTTTACTTAACTGGACTTTATTAAAGACGAAAGAGGCACAATTTAAATCATTTAGTGATGCGTCGAATAACAAGTGACTCTCTGAAGGGATTTTCCAGTTCACTGATATTCATATCTGATTTTCGGATTTTCCTAATAAATTTTTCAGTTGAATCACAAACGAAACAAACTTAAAAGGGATCAATTCTATAAAAATACGTTTCATATTCCCTTTTCGATAAACGGAAGTGATACCGTAATAAATTACCTTTATTAGTCGAGGATCACCGGTGTTAGGAAGCATTGCCAAGTTAACTGGGGATATGGAAAATCAAGAAGAATAAGAAATGTAGAATTGGTTCCCTTTAGATGAAACAAAATTTATCAAGGAACAGATTTGATCTCCAAAATCCGAAGCAGTTACATTCCCTGTAAATTAATCGCTGGTCTATAAAACATAATTTTCTCAATGGAAATGGACGTCAATGGAAATTCATGAAACGTCCCTATATAATCCGACCCTTCATGAGACAACGGTGCTTTCAGCCACTGCTTGCCAAAGGACCCAGGTATGCCAACTTTCTCATTTCCTGTTACTATTTCATTTTATATTGAAAATTATTGACTATTCAAAGAAGGTGGGGGTAGATTGTTTTTATAATGTTTCAATTTACATTTATTTTGTAATTTACATTTTGTAAAAAAAAATTATGTAGTATTGAAGGTGACCGCCATGCGGCTGAAAAAACCTTTTGCATCATTAAATAATGACAGAATGAGAAAATATTTCACTACATATAATGAACATAATTTTCATAAACGAAATTGCACTAAAATCGTATTATTTAATAGTTACGATTTGTAAACAATACTTTCCGAATAATCTATACTTTGATAATAATACGTACTTCAGAAATAACTTGTGTTTATTAAAAACAAATTTGTCAGTATTATGTTAATATTATAACATATACCGAACTATTTTTAATATTGTGGGCTGAAATATTAAATCCGCCTCTGCCTTAGGGTCCTTGTTCGGAATTGATGGGATGGTCTCTTTCTTGCTTCCGGAGAGTAAATTAGTTTATTGTCCTCCACATGGTCATACGCAGTTTGTAACTTTTTTGACATTAAATTTATTATTATTATTATTATTATTATTATCATCATCATTAAATCCTTCGTCAGTGTTTCCTCCAACTCTATGCATTGTCTGTTTCTTTTCACGCTGAACGTCTTAGGTTTACAGTGCATAAGAATAAAATATTATATTAAATAAGATAATAATTGAAATGTAAGATGGAGTTTTTTTAAGAATCTGGAGTAAACAGACACTTTAATTCTCGTTAATGAGATCTAAATAATTTTAATGTTTAAAATTAATTTTTACACATAAGACCAGAATATGTTTCCACTATATACGAAGGGGAATGTCGTAGTTGTCTTCGTGTCACTGAACAAATGTTACGTACACATAATAATATTATATAATTAGTGACTATGAAATGCAGATTATTCGTTTTAAAATTTAACATTTCAATTTTATTTCATGCCACAATAATTTTTGAATGCAAGTTAATGAGATTATTACGGCATATTCTCCGATAGGAAATGCTTGTTCCGTTTTATATAAATCTATTCATCCGGCTATACAGTTTTCCCACTTCGTATTTTTTCTCTCAGCGCGAGTCTTAACTTCAATAATTTTAAAATTAGCAGTACCTGCTTATCACAAATCAGATTGATTCAGATTTTGACTATTACTCTTATATACTCTTACAATCAAAATTAATTTAATGAAACAATGTCAATGTCTGAGAGCACAAAAATATTACCAAACATAAATCATCGAGACATGTGCTAGCACACCTTGCAGGTATAGGCAACGGCAGGCAGCTAGCATGCTTATATATACGCGAATTTTTGTTGATCTCCGTTGACTATTTCATTATTTTACATTTTTCTGGCTTGATTTGTATTTCAGTAATTATTAGAAGATATATTTTAGTGTAATGATGCTTTCCCTGTACATTGATTTTCCCAATTACCCTTATATTCCCTCATCGTTTTTACACCTCTTATTGATGTTAAATGCATGATTATTCTCTGGAAAAGTTTAGAATTTTTCATCATATTTTTTTTCCAGTCACAATATCGATTTCCTATTGGCAAATGATATCGTAGCTGGTATTGGCAGAGAACCGACGTCATCGGCGGCGTCGAGAGAACTGACCGCTTTCCTTAAAGTAGCGTGTGAGGTTAGATTTCATTATTTCATTATTTCGGTGTTGTAGACTATACAAGTCAGTGAAATTTATAACATTTTACTTGTTAATAGTGAAGAGAAAAACATTACCATAATGTATTGATTTGTGTCTCAATTTTTGCAAAATGTGCTGTGTTAGAAATAGTGTGTAAAATGACTTAGCCATATTAAGATTCCAGCTGGTTTTACAAGTTGTAAGTGGCTTCTATAGAAGGGGAAACAACAATATTCGGAACGAGATACATCATGCTGTTTTTAAATACTGATGTGAATGATTGGTTTCAAAACTAGTCAAGGATCAAAGACATCAACTGACTATTTTCAAAATATGATAGATCAAGTTTTTAACCAAAATAAAAACTCTTTTAAAGGTAATAGAACAGTAAGAACTTCGATACTTTTGGTAAACACTTGTCTGCATCACATTAAGTTTGCAAAGAAAAAATATTTCTATTTCTTATAGACAGAGGATTAATTTATTATCCTATTTATTATCTTATGTTTTCTGAAAGATTTTGTCAAAGGTGTTGTGGTTTGGTTCGAGACAACTCAAGTATAAATAGTAATGCTGATGGGCATAAGATTAACATAAACTTTCTCTGAATTTATGTTTACAGGTTGTATTGTTTAACAACTGTGTCATAAGTGATAATATTCCACTCAGAATTAATTGTGAGAGAGTATTTGGAGATTTGGTTCCCAAAAATTGTTCAGTTAGGTGCGTGAATTTCCTTTTTAATGTAAAAGTTGTGTTTGCGTTGATGGTAACAGCGGAGTGAATATGTTTGGGACTCACAGTGGATTAACAAAATTGATACTGTAAAATTTGAAACTGAAAGTTGTGAAATAAGAGCCGTAACTTGATATTTCTCAAAGCATCAATACTTTGAACTTTTATG
This sequence comes from Laupala kohalensis, assembly GCA_002313205.1. Lineage (NCBI taxonomy): Eukaryota > Metazoa > Arthropoda > Insecta > Orthoptera > Trigonidiidae > Laupala > Laupala kohalensis. Next base: position 774,526 of record NNCF01127864.1, on the reverse strand, counting down.
AAATATGAAAAAGCGGACAATGTCTCCAACGTGAAATAAAAACTTTAGAAGATTTGTTTTAAATAATAGTGAAATAATTCTTAGATGTATGTGTTGCAAATAATTAGGATTTATTAAATTGAACATCGTTTTGACAAATTTACAAATATCATATTTATATATTTACAATAAATTACTCATTTTTGTTTCCTGCAAAACACAATTTTTTCCTGCATAACTGAAACAAAAAATACAAATTCTTTATTATTTTGTAATTTAACAGACTTCTTGCATGTTTATAGAAATTTGCATTGAATACAAAAAGTAATAAATTTTTGTCAAGTGAACTCATTCAATGACACATTTGCAATATTGATTATATTTCAAGCCCCAAAAATTCGCAATCAGCGAAATTCATTATTGGATCTGATATGTTCAAATTCATCAAATATACAAGTTTGAATTGCAGGAGTCAATAATTACATATGACAGGTACTACTCATCATTAGTTGCTAACCTAACACCTGTTGAAAGTCCGAGGAACATTGATTACAATGATTGTGTATATGATTTTAACTCGGTTGAGTATATGAAAATTGTAATGTACTTGAATGATGTTCACCATAATTGATTTTAACAACATATCTTTGGATGAATGTATATCAAATTTATATTCTGGGCTATACTACTGTCTCAATCTGTATGTACCAAATGAAAAAACTATAAATTCCACTTTTCCACGGTGTTATAATATTTAGATAAAGAATTTAATTTTTTCAAAAAGAAAAAATAGGCACCCAAAATCTATAAAGAAACTAATTTGGATGAACACTATCAACGTTTTAGAAGAGAATTCAAAATCTATAACCTTTATACTCAGAATCTAATTACATATAATTCGAAATATTTTTGAAAATAAATCAATAATGGCAAGTGTGAAAAAGGTCTTCCCATGTCATGATTCTGAATTCTGAAAGGTTTACAAAAGATTTGGATGTCAATTCTTTTGCTGATTATTTCAGATCTTTTTATAAGCATCCTATACATTCCATACTACACTGTCTTGGCGATTTAGATTTAATCCCTAAAACAATGAATAGCATTGAAATTTTGACTACTGACTTATTTGAGGCAACAAAAGTGACCTTGACATAAACAAAAGTGCGGGACCGGGTGGGATACCTCATATACTTATAAAATCTTGTAAATATTTTTTTATCTATATCTTGAAAATTATATTTGATAAATCACTGAAAAGATGAAGTTATCCATCTACATGGAAAATTGTTTTTCAACACACCTATTCACAAATCGGGTGAAAAAATACTTGCATCGCAAAAAAATATTTTTCTTTTGTTTTCATGCAGCATATTTTTAAGAAATGTAGTAAGTACATTGTATAAAGTTGGTAGTGTCCTGGAAATTAATCTAAAATATTTGTGTTTGTCTCCGAATATTAATTTTTCACACTTTTCGCGATTTCTTTAAATTTCGCAAGTATTCTTTAAATTTATTTTCGAAATAACTTAATACGGGTTTTCCGTTATTGTGCTGTTAGCTTATTTTAACATTGTTTAAATAATCCTCATCTCCTTAAATCGTCCTAGGTGTTGTGATCACGTATACTTGCGACCTCAATCTGATATCCTATAGTAAGGTCGCGAGTTCCAACAGCTCGTAACATATACTTGGAGAATTGTTGTTTCCAAGTCTGTTGTAAACGATATACAAGAAATAATAATAAATCGTTAGTTGTATTGACATAGACTTAAAGAAGATTCTCAATTATTGCTTGAGGGCAACGTATAATAGTTTGAATTATTTGTTATAGTATAAATAGAAAAGATGTTGAACTACGAACACATATTACAGTGCTTCATTTTATGATAATGTAAAATTAGATTTTTTGGTCGTGAGAATAACATTAAAACTTAGAATTTTTAAAAATGAGAATATCGAAACTTCAATATTTGTGGTAAAGTTGGACATTTATATCCTTCGCATGTGATTCTTAATGTGTTTCACTTTGATTTTTTTCCTTTCTTTCGTAGCATCTCCTCCTTCGTCGATCTTCTGACCCTGAGTAAACAGCCCCCTTGCACTTTTCACTTCTAGCACCTTTTCAGATTAGTTTTGTGTTTGTCCGCTGTTCGAAATGAGGTTCTTTAAAAACATTTACAGGAATTCTTATTGATCTCGTGAGTTGAAATTTTTGAAATAAAATTCAATCTCATTCACTTAACCTGATTTCCCTCACACTACTACTAAGAAAATACCAATCTTATACTATCTCATACAAAATTCTTTCTTCCATATATAAGGTAAATATTCATTTCATGTGGTAATTACAGCTCTCAATAAGTTGGTCGTATAGGGCACAATATTTGATGGACAGATGAAAAACGTATGCTAACCCATAATATGAATATATTTCTTCCGCATGCCCTACACGTGGAGAAGATATGTGATAACTTTCGGTCAGATGAAAATGGCGACGAGCCGGGAATCGAATCCGGGACTTCTGCATTGATCGTCCCGGGATAGATTCCCGACTCGTTACCTTTTTCATCTGACCGGAAGTCATCACATTATATGTTTACAGTTAACTATTCATCTCAAGAGAAGCAAGTTCGAACAAATGGAAAATAGAATACAGGTTCTACACACCATTATTGATAGCTAAATAGTATGGGAAAATAAACTTGCATGAAATTAATATGACCTATTAATTTCTCTCTCTTCTCTAACTTTCCAGTCCGAAGCCATGTCTAACAATCCTAGTCAGTGAAGAAGCTTTTGGATATTCAAATAAAGCAACATTGTCAAAGATCATGAATTTCGGACTAATTTTGAAATAATATTCAAAGCAGTATATAGTATTATTAAAATTATAATTAAAGTTACATAATATCTTCCTTACGGGTAAATTACGAAACACAAAAATTTATTTTGTCACCTTATCCTTCCATCCATAANCCCCCCCCCCCATAACATAATGCTATGTCAATTTCATCTTCACTGCTTTCCCAGAAATATGAGGATAAATTTCACGTATTTAAATTTTCGTTTTTCTTTGCTATGTACTCTCATTGAGAGTAATGGATTACAGTGAAAAACTGGAAGGTTTAACAGCACTTTATAAAACATACGTTAAAAAAATTATTATTCAATATAGTTCGTCTGATTAATTATTCAATAAAACAATTTCATCATTTACAGACTACGTTTTCGGTTGATGAATTATTGATGGTTATGTATCACACGTTGTAAAACTTTTACGTACACCAAGGTTAACACCCCACTTTCCTGCCGTGACGCAATGTAACGATATCAAAACGCCCCTCCCCACGTGGTGCGTAACATCATTTCTGTACGAACATTCACAAAAAAGTCCTCTGTTCTAATACTTTTTATGAAATTTCTTATTTGCGTAGGAAAGTAAATAAGTCCGCAAACCATTCCTACAAAAGGAATTGATGATATTGTGGCAAATTAAGTATAAACCATAATTATAAACAGAACGTGTTCGAAATCGTTAGCAACCATCATTGAATGATCTTTGGTTCGAACATGGAGGTCACAACAATCGTTATGAATAGGGATTTTATTCGCCCACCACACATTTCTGTATTCAAATGCTACCCACACGAGTGGGATAATTGAAATTCGATTCTCCTCACACGCGGAAGCCATTGTATGTCCCACTGCGTCCCTGGTGGTAGCATCTATAGCGTTTCACTCCGCACGATTGTTTGTGAGATCGATCATGTAGGTGTTGTACCGCAGCGAACATATTTACATATTGGACATTTCTGTCCTTACGAGCCAACGTATCTTGTTGGGAAGATTTCTCTTCAAAGATGGTGTTTGTATACATTTGAGATTATTTATCATACTTATATTTTTCAAATAAAATATAGTAAAATAAATTCATTGTCAAAAACAATACAAACTGCTTATGACCACATAGAGCACAATAAACTAATTTACTAATATAATATTAATATTCAATATTAATAAACCAATATGAAAGGAGTTTCTTTTGAAAATAACAAAATAATAATATACTAGCAGAACTAGAAGTTAATATCATAACAAACTAAAACATAAGGTAAATATTCAGAAAGAACAGAATAGCGCCACAAGAGAACGTGAATTGAATTGGTGTCCGAGGTTGGCGGTGGATTTATGTTTTCAAAAATTCGTACGTTCTGCCAACATAATACGTGATACAAATATTATTACTCTTATGGACGATGGCGAAGTAAATGCGTTGGCAACATTAAGTACAAGCTCTGTACCAACATCAAGCCAGCAAGACTGACAAAATATAAATAAATGAATTAATAATATATTGTCCAAAAAACTGTTACAAACTTCCTATGACCATCTTGAAGACAATGAAATAATTTACTGCGACTAATATACAACAAACTAATGAACACAGCGCGTTTCCGTTCACGTTTGCTTTCCTTGAGTTAAATTTTCTCGAAACAAAGAAACATGACGTCGAGTATACGTGTTTACACCAACATAAAAGGTGTGACCAAAAATTTTTTCCCTAAGATTGTAATTGTAAGTGAAAAATTATTTTTAACATAATATTTACTGTAGAATGACTTACAAATTAATTAGTTTACACATTCATGAAGAAGAGATTCTTCCTTTTTATTAAAATCGTGTATGATCCGAGTAAAGACGAGAAAATCTAGTAGATAAATATAATTATAGTAGTAAACATAATAAATATAATAAATTGTGTGTCATGGACAAGCATAAATATGTTAACTTGAAAACAAGCTCTGAATAAAATATTTCTTCATTTTTTATTACGTTTGCGTTATTAAATTCATTTCAAATAAGACGATACCAGACAGGATTCCTAGTAACATTTCAGTTAAACAACGTAGTAAGAGCAAGCGTAAAGTGCAAGCGTAATATATGTCAAGGTTAATTATAGACGAGTTTCTTTTTAGAAGTAGCGTGACATAACCCCTACTGAGCGACATAACTATCTTGGGGAAATTGGTAAATTAACAAAGTTGGCTTCCTGTCGATACGAGGTGTGACTGAGGGTTTTTAATGTAATTTGCAATTTTACATAATAACTTTGTATTGTCAGGACTCAGAAAACTACGAGGAATATTCAATCTGGTTCTAGATTATATAATATCAGAATAATATGAATATGACATAAAGTGATATTTAGTTATAAACAATCATTTAATCAATCCATCCATACTATATATAAATGAGTAACGCGAAAGTGTGTCTGTCTGTTTGATACTTAATCACGACGACGACTAAACCACTGAACCGAACGTGATGTAACTTGGCAAGGATATAGTTAAGATGTTTGGATGAACTTAGGCTACCTTTCATTTTTAAAATTCGTAAAAAGAAAGATAGAAATGATTTTGACCATTTTGTTGAAGAAATAAATGTTGAAGAAATAAAAAAAATAAGATAGGTGACAAGTATGAGTGGCAATATTATTCGCATCAAAGAGTTTTACAAAAAAGGCCGGGACAGCATATGTCTATCCACCTACATTTTGTAAAAAACATTATTAAAAAAGGGGTGTTAAAATTCTTCAATAATAAGAATAATTTAAGAAGGAAAAAATCAATCATCATCAAATTTAATAATTTCTTTGTGTTGTGCATTTGACGGAGATTACAAGTATCTTTAAATCGTAGAATTTTGTCGAATAGTTTAGATTTTTAAAAACGTTTTAATGAAATGGAACAGGCGCGCTGCCGCCATTGCGTCTTCCTCGGAAGTGAAAATTCGACCTGCACGGCATTCATGAAAATTCGACCTGCACGGCGTGGGTGGGTTCATGGGGCCGACAAGTAAAAAAAATTCCGGGCAACGCCGAGTAATCAGCTAGTACTAATATATAAATGCGTAACGCGTAAGTGTGTCTGTCTGTTACTTGACCACGATTAAACCACTAAAACGATCGTGTTGATATTTGGGGAGGAAAGAGTTTAGATGTCCAAGACGAACATGGGTTAACTTTTATTTTTAAAATATGAGATAATAAAGATAGAAATGTTTTTTTACAATAATTGCCGAAAAAACGGGATAAATGAGAGTTATCTTTGCTTACCCTAAACGGTTAGAAATAGGTGACTACTATCAATGGCAATATTGTTTGCCTTGAGAGTTCTACAAAAAAGTATGTGGAAGCATATGTCTATCTACAAAAATTAACCTAAATAATCAATAAAACGCTTTTTAAAATAGAAACATTAAAATACTTCAATTTAAGTGAGTCATTTAGAAAGGGAAAAATCAGTCTTAATAAAAAATGAATCATTTTAACAAAAATAGAAAACGTCTTTAAATCGTAAAATTTTGACGAATGATTTAGATTTTATAAGAATTTAAATGAAATGGCGCAGCCGCGTTTTGCGTCGGAAGCGGAAATACGACCGGAGCGGATCTCGCGATCTGGTGTAGGTATTTAGTCAAGTTTTGTATTAAATTTGTATTATTATAAATTTGAAATTTGTATTATAAGGATGCTGTACATTTGTAAAAACCATTAGTAAAAATATTTTGATTTACAATATAGATTTTATTTTTTTCTTAGAAAAAGATGTTTGAGAAATATCCTTGGCAACGCAGGGTAATAATTTAATATTCATATAAATAGAGAGAAATAATAATGACAAGTTAAACGATTGCGAAAATTATGAACAACTTATTATTTAATAAGAAACGCTCGTAACTGCAATAAGTTCGAATTATTCAATGCATAAATAAAAATATTCGCATTTGTATTCAGAAGGAAGCTTGCGTCGTTATATTTCCGTGCCTCTGGAAGTTTTACGACTGCGAATGTGCCGTCCTTTGGTCATCCATTTGCTTTTAAGCTTTATGTTTCTTTTACTCCCATTTTATTTAAGTTCTGCTTCACTTCTCACGATGTTTTAGTACTTCATTTCAGTTTCTTTCCATTCAATATCTCCGGCACAGAGTTCGCGAGAATAAAATTGAAATTACAATTACATGTGCATCAAAATAATATGGGAGTATTATTCTCCTCACGTTCTGGTTTATTGCTTACAATGTCATGCAGTTTCCAGTGAATGCTCTCAAAGTAATATAAACTTTGCTTTATGAGAAACAATATCATTGTTTTCAAACCAATTTTTTGACGAGCTCTTAATTGGCTGATAGTCGAGTCACATAAAATATAGTGAGTTACGAAGTAAAGTACTCTAGCCTTCGTCAGATTTAATTTTTCCGCATAGTTTATTTGGGTAATGATGATTAATTCATTGCTTGTGCATTAAATTAAAGATATAGTCATGTAAAAGTTATTCTTAATATTATATTTTGCACAATCAATAGTTTTGTCGGTAATGTTATCAGTCACATAGGCAACAAAAACTGTAACAGAAATGATCGTGAATAACAGGTGCATAATAAGAAAATAACCAGCAGCAGAAAACATGGAGGTTATACTGGTTACAAAATGGAAAAAACGTACAGAAATCCCAATAAACTTTGTGAATAATTCCCATACACAGTTGAAGAACAAAAACTATTCAATGTGTTTAAAATTATATTGATAACTTGAGTAAAATTAATTCATCCATGCAAACCACTGAAGATAATGGAAGTGATAATGGAAGATGATTTTAAACATAAATAAATGAATTTATTGTCAAAGAAGCAGTTTCAAACTGCAGATGACCACGCGTGGGATAATAAACTACGTTACTCTTTCAAACAAGCAAAGGGACAAACCCATTAATTTCGATCAAGGGCCCTAAGACAGAGGTGGATTTAACATTTCAGCACACTCTTTAGATAAGAATACAAATACAATAGTTCGCTATGTGTCATAATTTTACCACATTCGAACAAATTTGTATTAATAAAACAAAGAACGTCACAAAAATGTTAAAACAAACGTTTCACAAGTAAGTATTATTATCAAACTATAAATCATTAGAAACTTTTTGTTTATAAATTTTAATTAAAACTATTCTAAATTCGAGATTGATATTTTCAATAGACCGCCAACCCTAGGTGAGAGCCTAGAGAGCCTGTATATAAAATTCACCTCTGCCGGAAGGATGGGCTATCAGAATTACTGTACACAACCGAGCCAAGGTTGAATACAGAGAAAAGTAAACTTGTATGAATAATAAGACACAATACAAGTATGCGGGAAAATAGTTCTGAAATTTCTATGTTATTTTGAAATTTCTGTAGCAATGGCGCAACATACGAAAAACTGATATCATAAGAACCCAATAATTGTGTAATAACGTCCATAGTAAAAGGTAAATATCAAAGTCGAGTCATACGTATTTGCTAAGGTTTGGGAACACTATATTTTGCACATTTTATAAAATACAGATATCAATGATTAATCCTAATCTCACGCTTACTTAAACACGATCTATAGTCTCAGCACATGTTCTCATGCTCTTATCACCGAATTTTGAAGTTCCATCATAAGTACTTTCAACGAAAAAAACATCGTAATGACAAAACTGTACCCATATATGACACAGCGATCACAACTGTGGGTTGTCCGTAATAGCATGAGAGAGAAGCTACAGTTTGGTATCGACCTCTCTCGCACAGAGGGGAATCGAGTTCGAATACCCAAGACGAAGTAAGAGAGAAACAGAGATCCCAAACTCCGTTTTCCCCTTCGGACAACCTGTACATAAGATCGCTGGTCTATATCATAATATTGTTATAAGTCTATGACAGTAACATGTGTACGTTTGTTTACATGTGATAGTCCGATGCTTATGCTCTCTAGTGGCCAGACGGCAACAGTAGCGTAACTTCATCTAATCGGGCCCAAGGCGGCCTTTTGGAAGCCCCTATTCTAGAAGTCACTCATAAACGTGTTTGGCTCGTCAACATATGCATATTCCTTAGCTCCATTTAATTTAAAAAATGTACATGGAAATCAAGTTTACTTTATTTTAATCTAAAAATATTCGTTACTTTACTACTACAAAAAAGTTTTCTGGCATACTTGTGTTCAAATGTACGTGTTTCTATGATTTTTTTCTGACCAATTTGGAGATCCTCGGGAAGGACCGGGGCGGACTACCACTTCTGACCCAACCTAGACGGAAATAGTTTTACATTGAGTTGACGGCACTCTATAGAGAAATATGAGATTATGTATCACGTTATACAATTATGTACCTATGTACATCTCGGAAACCTCATCTTTAAAGGCAGATATACCGCGTAATCTACGTAGACGAATTTCCACTACTCTCACGAGTTGTATACTGAATTCAGTCTCTATGAAATCTCGTACAAGCGAAGCTCTGTGCATTTGTCCCTTTCGTCAGGGATTTTACATCTTAGAAATCTACCTCACCGTCCGCCGTACAAACGTCACTGAAACCTCTCCTCTTATTAACGTCGTTCTCCCTTCCGGCGTGTTGTCGTCTTTCAGAAGGACTGTTGCCTGGCGTTCCTTCTGTGTGTTGGTCGCACCAAACACCCTTCCTTCTCTCTAAGGCTAATGATTGGGTTGGCGCCAGTGTCATCTGTTCTGTGATTGTTCTTCTGCAGACGTCACAGCGTCGAGCGAATGTATTATGAAACAGGGGAAAACCATTTTCAATCCACAGGTACAAGAACAGCCTCACCATCTGTCCTATCCGATTTTATATCAGAGAAGAAATCTAACTTCAGGCTTTATAAGCCTTTCAATTTCTGCATATTAGTACCGGTCGATGTTAGTAGTAAACGTGGTAAGATCCGAGTCAATGATAATGACAAGAAAGGAATGAAAGTATGTTACTCTGAACCTCCATCATTCATCAGCTACATTTCAACAAGTTTGTATAAACCAGGATATACGACTGTAAAATCTCGTCTGAACTGCCTCCTCATTTACTTCCCTATTCATACTCGATAAAAATGAAAAAAAAAAGTAATGGTTAGACAGTTGACTTAGTAAAGTAGATATCCTAAGTCTCAAACCAATCCTTCAAAATTTAAAAATAATTCCTTCAAAATTATTGAGCTTAGAGAAAATTTTTCAAAATTGTATGCTCATATTTCATGGCCCTTGTATATATTTTGTTTTCTTAGGTCCCACATCTCCAAGTTTGATAAGCGTCGTATTTGACCTCACATTAATGCTAAGAAACCTATGAAATACCTAACTTTCAATTTTAATAGCCCTAGCTCGCAAATATTGTTTTTTTGAAGGATTGGCTTAAAAGGAAACAGCGCGCCGTAGTTACTAATTAGAACTGCCTGCTCATTTGTTTCTCTATTAATACCCAATACAATATGTAATTCTATAAGAGTGTTGGCTGTGTTGTTAACACCACACAAGAACTTGTAATCGTAGGTTTCAAACAATACATTTTATCCGAAACGTATTTGATGAAATTACCATTATCCTGAATGTTTCTGAGGTATAACTACTTCTCGTAAATGAAACAGGAGGTGCAAAACCATTGCACATACTTTCTCCATCTGCAGCATAGAGTGAGCAAAAATTACATAGTGAAAGGGTCATTTCTGGCGTGGTCGTCTATAATTTGGCTGTCTTCCAGTGCTCTCTATTCATGCTCAAATTGCTAGATGAACTTATTACTGTATTTCATTTGAAATTTGAAAGTAAAATAAATATTCAGAATGTTATTTCAAAACATCGAGCGACATATCAGTCTTATAAATATCGTGTCAGTGCTAGACAGAAATTAATGTATTTTCGTATCTGCAGCGGGTTTGCTGTCCTCCTATGTATTTTATCATTATCATATCTTTCATTTCAGTTTACGAAAAGTATTCCACGTCTGCTTGGTCCATTTACAGTGCAAAATATTATTCAAGCTTCTTGAAAGAGTAAACTAATGTGTAAGTGTAGCAGACAGAAATTATTTTACTGCGTCTATACCATTCTTTCAAGCGAAATACCGCTAATGAGGATGCAATGCATAGTTATTGTACTTTACGTACAGAAAATTCGAGCAGAATCGTTGGTGCCGTTTTTGAAAAACATTCAAAAGAGTACTTTGACGTTCATGTGAAGTACCCTTTGTTTTAAAGTTTAAAAAAATTAGAGGACATGCATCGACAACAAGTAAATTCGACTGTAAATACGAAATATTACGTGGAAATCTCGCTTTGGATTTTTTTTCACGATAACAATAGTCGCTGTGTATACTTTCTACGTATACGAGAAAGTAAATAAAGACTTTTCTGAACTGAAACTATATTCATAAAACTGATTCAAGTTTTTTGCGTTTGGTGCAAAACGTTTTGCTCTTACCCGAACGAGACTACATTTAAACATGATTCTCTAAACGCAAATGTAATAGAACACCTTGAGACATTGCTACAAAATCTTTTGGTACTATAAAGCGTCTCAGACGCTGCTGCAGAGAGTATTCATAATTCTTCGTTTACTACGATGAAGAAAGCATTTTACAGAAATCTTTCAAAAGTGAATTAAAGTAGAAACAACGCAGGAAACTGGGAGTTGAATGTACGCAGTTATTTCACCGTACTCCAAGCGAGCAGATCCATTAACAGTTTAGTAGTCCTTCACAAGGCAACTACGTGAACGCGGGCTACTCTTTGTTCTAACCGTTCTAAACGTGGAGGGTTTTAATTGAGATTTTATTTTGCATGGAACCGTATGCTGATGAAGTAAGTGCGCAATTACAATTTTCTTCAATGAATTTTTTTATAGAAACTGGATCTGCCCTAAATTTTTAAATGCAGACTTTCTCATCTCCATAAACCACAGTTTAAACTGATTCTTGGTAGTAATGAATTTCAGGATAGAGAAAACTCTGTACAAGATAAATACAAAATATACGCGTGATTTATATCAAAGTTGAATCCAATTAGATTATTTTGGAGGATATGGACAATATAACCGCCAGCGTCATTGATTCGCTTTCTGGGTATTAAACTCTACTCTTGTAATTTTGTGTGCCTAAAATCCTGGAAAAATAGAAGTACAAAAATTATGTTTGAGAGTTTCTCCGAATATAAATGTATACCATTCAATTAATACTTCAAACTTACGAGAATGGTGTGAAGCTGCCTGGAAGAGCCTGCTATTTTAAATTTCGCTCGCCACTGGCGAACGGAAATTCAAACCTCTTCATCGAAAGTCCTCTGACAGTATTATCAGTTTTTTGAGCATAGCGGTGTATAGGAAGGGAATCTCCTGATATGATTATTCCCTTATAAATGTATTTATAAAATTGAATGTAACTAACATTGAGTATGAAATACGAAATACGTATTTTTACAATTAAATAATAATAATAATAATAAATTTATTGTCAAAAACAATACAAACTGCGTATGACCACGTGGAGGACAGCAAACTAATTTCACTCTCCGGAAGTAAACAAGGGACCATCGCATCAATTCCAATCAAGGGCTCTAAGGCAGAGGCGGATTCAAAAATTTCAGCAAAAATTCCTAGATAAGATAAAAAGTTAGCTGCGAGTTATAATACTGATAAAATGTCAATATGTTTGTAATTTAACGCAAAATTTTTTTACAATTATTTAGACACATTATGTTATTAACTGAATAATATGGCAGATACTTTTTCCCTCATATGCTAGTTGGCAAGTTTCACTCTTAACAGTGTTAACGGAACATCATAACAGTTATCAATAGTCTAAGATAATACAATGGATTATTACGTAACTCACTTACAATTCACTTCGAATACTATTGTTCATTTCTTTCCAGTCGCATTAGAGCTCTCATTTGCTAGGACTCAAGTAGTCATGTAACATCTTCATACAACACATCTTTTAATGCTCATCGATACTTATACTCATCGAAAGTATAAAGCATTGTGCGATTTGTTTCGTTCGGTTGCGAAGAAAAGAAACGCAAAACTTCTGGGACATTTGCGTATTAATGTATATGATGATGATTTTGACTGTTACAGCTATATCTATTAGTCTAATGATATTTTATTCACCAAACTCCGTGAAGTTGTATGAAATGGGCGGTAGGAGAACAATTCGTTTTTTCGGGTGACGTTGGACGAGTACTGCTATCAACTAACAACCAGTATTCGAATGTTATAATTTTATAAATTTTCCTAATCATCAATGTGAAGAGGAATATCGCGAATATTCAGTAACAAACAATTATCGTGAACTAAATGAAAAGCAAAGTGTATATTATTGTCTAGTTTTGGTACGACGTTCTTTCTAGGGATTTTCATTGAACGTTTACCTTTGAAACATGAGTCATTAACACACGACAACATAAAACGAGTCCTGGTGTAATTATCCAAAGCGGATTATCAGGTACCCATAGAGATAAAAGCGGTGGGAGCTAAGCTCCACTGAATTGCAGGTGCGGAGATGTTTCTAACCATAATCACTTTGCAACAGCCTTGTCATTGCAAACGTTGCGGCTCGAACACGCGAGTAGCCTGTTGGCGATAGAACATATTGCGAATTTTGGTTATTTTATTGTTATTACGTAGGTTATCTCAAAACTAAAACACGATCGAGCAAAAATAACATTTTGGTTTTAAAACACTTGAAAATAAAGGGGCAAACAAGTTGTACAAAAAACATCATTTGAACACACACACAAATTTAAAACAGTTTTTAAAAGACTGGGGGCGTTTATTACTATCACTTGAGACAGTAATATCAAAAATTCTGCCAACTTGTCCGGCGCTAATATAGTATAACACTTAAAAACTGATATAAATGACTATAGAGATAATAAATGTGCATTAAAATACAATCCAATTTGAAAGTATATTCCCTTCTTTGTGACACCACGATCCGCGAGGTGATCACGAATACCATAAATTTATGTGGATCGTGATATATACAATATATTTTACATATTTTATATTGAGTTAGATTCTTTTAAATTACATCATATATTTTGTACTCTATATCCGTCACATTTTCTCTTTGGTCGTGGTTGATGTTTTCGCGCACTTTATCTTTACAATTAAGCATGGAGCCGAGAACACTTGCTATAGGACTTCGGCTCGTTCACTCAGTGATGAGTTGCCGTGCTGATGAGAATGAGATTGGTTCCCTCGTGCTTCTTCGTCGATACACGATTACCTTTCGTAAGGTATTTTCATCTTTCAAGTTCTTGAGAGGTTGTTTATAGCACCGATGTCTGAGAATATTGTTGTTCTCCATTATAATTCAATGAGAAATGCAATGTACATTAAAAAATTAATTATTTATCATTCTATGAGTTGTAGGACAAGAGAAGTAGAAGAACATATTTTAATGCAAATGTGGCTGTAATGTATAATTTCTGTATAATTTCTGTAGATATATAAACGATGCTTTCAAAATGTATAATTTCTGTACATATATAAACGATGCTTTCAAATTTTTACAATTAATTACTGTATTTATGTAATTAAGTAGTGTAAATTTGTTTAGAGAATACCTACTAAAGATTCAATCAAGACTCGAAACATAAAGAAAGAAAACACTTAGAAAAAACAAAGACTTACCTGTTAATGAATATTATAAAAAACATACTAATGGGTATTGTAAAATCATACCGTTTGCAAGTGTCATCAAAATAATCAGTTGTCCTTAATCTGAAACTTAAAATTTTCCCGATGTATTGCTAACTATAATGTTGTTGATTTATTTATATCTTGGAGACTACGTATTTTTTGCGTTGACCCTCGAATACCGCATCATATTTGGAGTCGTGCAGCCCAGGTGACGCGCGATCAAAAATTTGTTTAACATACGAATGAAGTTGCATTTGATTTTACTCCTTTATGAGTATTTTGATAACCAGTATAAATGATATCATAATTGTGACTCGATATCGAATTTTCATATTGAATACTTTCGTCAATTCACTCTCCTGTTGCGATCGCGTGGATTTTACATATTTAGTGAAGTACAGGCGTAAATATTAATTGAAAGTGAGAAAACTTCAGATCGACGTGAATGAAGCTTCAGATGAGTAGGGACGCGGTTTATGGACTCTGGTCACAGAGATCAATCAAAAAAATTGACGTTATCCTCTGTACGATCCATCGTCTGGCACTGATTGTGAAACATTTGGAATCAACACTAGAATCTGCCGTGAGTAATTTGTTTTAGTTATAGTGCGTAATGTCTGTTATTAAAAAACACGCTCTAAACTGATGACTATTTCGTGAATTATGTAAATATAGCGAGGTTGAACATGCGGACTATCACACAGATAGGATGAAAATGTACTGAATTGTGTTTGGGCTCTCAAAATTGTACTTGAATTTTTTATTCTCGACCGAGAAAAAAAAACCTTTTGGTAGTTAAGTTTCCAAATTTCTCGAGAATTACAAATCGCATGTACTTAGCTGTTATTTTATACAATATGTGAATGAGTTGAAAAAGAAACAATGACAAATAAAAAACAACAGAATTTGAGCCAGTTTTAGTCCAAGATTTTACACTTTACACAGCAATCTAGACAAAATAAGATAGCTACTTTTAAAAAGGTTTGATTTTGAAAGACTGAATTGATTACTTTTGAAATCAAGGATATCAAGCAACAAGATACCTTACCAACCTCAAAGAAATGTTTCCTGATTTTTCCCATATCTATATTCATGCACATCGTCCGCTGGTTTCTAGATCCATGTAAATGTAAAAGTTTTTGATGTGCCACGAATATTATTAGTGAAAAGTCATCACTAAAAAATATGAAAGAAGACATAAAAGTTGCGACTTGACATGTATCTGTGACCATTTTCTTTGCCACATTCGGTATAATTCCTTTTCGTATTAGTCTTTTTTATTGTCAAAATATTTTATAGTAAATAAAAACCTTCAGAGAGTATGTCTGTAGTTAAGAAAAGGGGATCTAAACGTTCTCAGCTACGATTCGCTTTAGGGCAATTCAGTTTTTCCTTAAAGCAGAGGAAAATAAAGGCATATTGCACTGGGATTGAACAATGGGAGAATAAAGTAAAGAATGAAAAGACAGAACAGTAAATCGCTCCACTTAGAAGGGATTAGTCTACGGTCTCGTCTTTTTGTTCTTTTGTGTCTCGAAGTGAATCATACATAAAATAGGAAAAAAATACGACGGTTTTAAAATATGAATACGGTTGATGTTGTGTACCCTGGATAAACTTGGTGTCCGTTATGTTGGTAATCCAAGAATTGGATGTGAAAATATCCCAATGTTCCAGAGTATCAGTATTTGGAACCATTATCAAGAATATAAAAGACAAACAGGAGAAAGCTTCCGTGCTAGATAAAAAATACATGAAAATATCGTAATGATAGAGAACAGCAGTTCATTGCATTCGTGAAGTCACTGGGGACTGGACAATGGCTCATAACAAAGAAATCTAATTTCAGAGGTAATTATGTACTTAGATACAGATACGCACGATGTGATCTAACCCGAAACAACTGAGCTGAAATCACCTGTGATATTCGCGTGAATTATCTTTCATATTATTCATACGTTCACCATCACTCATCAATGTTATGTCAGGTTGATATGAACTTTGTACCCAAACCCATTGTAGTTACATTATCTCCGTCATTAACCTCGACACAATATAATGGGGTAAGGATGGTAAGTTCCTTGAACACCTACAATATCGGGTGAGTCACCAAAAGCGAACACCTCAAATAAATTGAAAAAAATCATCCAAGCACAGTTTTGACTAAGATAAGTCGTGACGTAGTTGTAGTAATTTAACTTATTCAGATGATAGATAATTTGTTAATTCTAGAGATGTGTATTGTTTTTTTTAATGAAACTAATATTTGTACGATTACTTCGAAAGATAAAAAACACATAGATACACTATTTATTGATTTTTGTGGGGATTTACGGTTCGTCGACATCTAGATCATTAGAGCCCTAAAAACGTATACACGTAGGGAAAAGCAGTTACGCAATAGGGAGAGCCAACATGGCTCTCCCCGCGTGCGGAACTCGCCGAATGACTCAAACATACCCACTAAAAACCCTTCTGAATTACAACATACCAAAACATATATCAATACACACCTAAACAAACTAGGAAAATGAAAGATAACCCTAGTCCTCGCAATCTTCTAGCGTCGGGATCGAAAAGAACAAGAGGTGACCAAGGAAGGTCAGGAAAGAGAAAGGAAGGAGCCTAGCACAAGAAAGTGGAGGCAATGTCAGACACAGCACGGGGTCCTTTGTTTGCCATACACATACTTACTAAGTCCTCTGGGGGGCTATTTATTGAATTTGAACCAGTAGCAGCAGATAAATATTAAATAAACTTTATTGTAGAAAAAAAAAGTTGCAAACGTATGACCACGTGGGAGATAGTAAACTAAATTAATTTCAAAATACAAGCAAGGGACCGCCCCACCAACTCAAGGACCTAAGGGCAGTAGCAAAGATACAAAATAGATAATAATTAGACATTTTCTAACATAACCCATCGACTCTCGACTCCGCATGACCCTCCGGAGCTGCGTGTTATTCTGTTGTTATTAGTTTTAAAATATTTATATTAGTATTTTCTTGAAATGTGGAGTAACGATGAAAAAAAATTAATTCCATTCAATAAAACAAAAACATTAGTATTTCAGCAGCTAAATAAGCTACCGATCATTTAGATGTGTCACATGATTTTCTTCGTATAACGACTTACTTTAATGAAAACCGAGTATATACATCGCCGGATACAGTGATCACCTTGCTTATGTATTGACAATTAATAATAAACTAAAACCTCTTAAAATCCTTTACAAATTTACAAGAGAGTTTAATGACATAAATAAATCCATATTTATAAATTATTTGCTTGAAGAAACATGGAATGATGTTGTTCAGACATTTTTGATAAGTTCTCATTAAACAAGTGGGTCGAATCTTTTAAGGTAATGAATTGAATCATTTACTAAGTGAATCATCTCTGGAGAACAATCTCTTTGGTCAATTTAAGTCATTTATCTTGATTGTTGATAAGCTAAGGAAATTTTCCTTTCAAGCCATAGGTTGATTCAAATATTTTGCCATATACTTAAAAAAAATAGAAGAATTATTCATCATCATATAATTTACTGAGTTAATTACAAGTTCCTTCGCCGACTACATTGGAGTGTTAATGCTGTGTCACGCAAGATTTGGGCGAAGCCAAAACTTCGTCGTCTCGTCACGAGACGTCACTCCTGATCGATTAAGCAGAATGTCACATCGATTCATCGAATCAAATTGGCAACAGCGCACTAATTTAAAACTATATAAACCACATGGCCTATTCTCTTCTCTACTTTACGCTACTTCTACACGAGATTCAGTGCTAATACAAGACTACTATGATTACTACTACTAATGACAGGATAAACTACTGATCTCGCCTCTCTTATCGTAGTTCGAACTCTTTACTGTCGGCGCCAAACCGACATATATTTTCTCTTGTTGAACCCTTCACAATAGGGATTATCACGTTCGAACACATCGCATCGCTAC
This sequence comes from Laupala kohalensis, assembly GCA_002313205.1. NCBI lineage: Eukaryota > Metazoa > Arthropoda > Insecta > Orthoptera > Trigonidiidae > Laupala > Laupala kohalensis. The sequence goes on along the minus strand of NNCF01127864.1, from coordinate 756,079 downwards.
TTTTATTCTCGTCGCGAAGCCGTCATTTTCTCGAAAAATCGAGCCTATAATTGCACCTCAGAAGATACGAGCAACCAGAGATTTACTACTCATCAATTTTCTTTGTCAACACGTCAATCATCCGGATCGACTCTACAACAGCTTCAACCAACTGGTTTCCAGGATCTTCTCTCCATATCATCATGTCATCTCTAGGAAATCAGTATTGTATTATTATTTCTCATCATATCATAGCATGTCATTAAATCATTTTAACATTGTTAACAATTAACATTCATCTCACTCCCTCACCCATCATCACTTTGCATTTTTCCAATCATTTTGTTCTTGTGTAGGTAAGATTGAACTTGTCTGTACAGATGTTTATAATTGCCAAAACACCGACGACAAATTCAATGTATTTATCTCAATATTCCTAAAACACTACTACTCTAGCTTTCCCATAAAACGCAAGTTAATTAACACAAAGAAATACAATAGATGGATCACCCAAGGGGCAAGAATTTCTTCAAAAAACAAACGCCGTTTATATTATCTTTCAAAACGGTATAACCAACCACCCGAATTCCATAATTATTTTCGTAAATATAATACCATATTTTCCTTCTTAAACGATGTTACCACATCTCTTGACCGTGAAGAAAATCCTCAGGGTGTTTTACTTGACTTCTCCAATCCTTTCGATGTAATCAATCACGGAATTCTCCTTTCAAAATTGCATTCTTTAGGCATTCGTGGACTTCCACATCAATGGCTAACTTCTTATTTAAAAGATAGATATCAACAGGTAGAAATATCCTATACTAAAAATAAAATACTTCAGCGTTGTCTTTCAGAAACAAAGCCACTTACTTGCGGAGTACCCCAAGGATCAATTCTCGGCCCTATACTCTTTTTATTGTATGTGAACGACATATCATTTACATCAGATTGCAAAATGGTTCTTTTTGCTGATGACACTAACTTACAATGTAAACATNCTGATGACACTAATTTACTATGTAAACACGCCAATGCTCAAAAAGTTTTGTCTAACCTTTCGACTTGGATCCATGCAAATCGTCTCATTGTAAACACTGACAAAACAGTGTCAATGTCATTTCACAATAGTAATACAAAAGCTGTACCCCAGGTTTCTCTTTTTTTAAACGGAACACAATTAAAAACTGTTACGAATACAAAATTCTTAGGTCTCCATATTCAAGATACCCTCAAATGGAATTGTCACGTTGACAATCTTAATTCCCAATTAAGCAAATTGTGTTACGCATTCCGAAACTTAGTTAACGCAGTTAGTCCACGTATTTCCCGTTGCGTATATTTTGCAAACGTTTACTCCCATTTACGTTACGGCATTACCTTCTGGGGTAATTCCGGTCAGAGTATTCAAACTTTCAGAATTCAGAAGAGGATAGTTCGGATAATTTGTAAATCTCACCCCCGAAACTCTTGTAAACCTTTATTCAAGGAATTAAATATATTAACACTTCCCTGCATTTATATTTATGAAACTGTCGTGTTTCTTAAGACCGAATTACTGAAGTGCCACTCTTTCTTTATACGAAACAGTCTCGTTCACGAACACAATACTCTCAATAGTATTATTCATCGGCCTAGAGTGTCAACCACTCTTTGCCTAAAAGGACCTTATCATTCGGGAATCGTTCTATATAATTTCCTGCCCAAGAATATAAAAGATTTTATAAAATTGAATATCATCAAATCCGCTGTTAAAAACTACCTCCTGCACCAGTGCTTCTACACTGTAAAAGAATTTATTGATTTTAACAAAAGTTAAATTCGTCTTGTGCTTTATCACGCCATTGCTGTAGTACTTTTTAAACAACTTATAACAATTTCAAAAACTATTTTCTTGCATGATTGTGTTGTCTTATGGCTCATATTAATTTAGTTTTATGTGTACTCAACTTTGGCACGGTTGTGTACATTAATTCTGTAGCCCCATCCTGGCCCGGGTTTTTCTCCGTTTTTCCTTCGGGTAGAGGCGGATTTCTTATACAGGTTCTCTAGGCTTTGTCTAGGGGCGTGTTTATTGTAACAATAAATCGTGAATTTAGTGTTTTTTCAACTCTTATGATTTTTAAACACTATACTCAGAATAATCTATAGTTCGATAATAACTTGTACATGTAAATTTACAAACATATTTGCGTTAAATTACAAACATATTGACATTATATAAGTATTATAACTCGCAGCTAACTTTTTATCTTATCTAGGAACTTTTGCTGAAATTTTTGAATCCGCCTCTGTCTTAGGGCCCTTGATCGGAATTGATGGGATGGTCCCTTGTTTGCTTCCGGAGAGTAAATTAGTTTATTGTCCTCCGCGAGGTCATACGCAGTTTGTACTGTTTTTTGACAAGAAATTTATTATTATTATTATTATTACATTCTTTAAGGAGATATTTGAGGTGCTCGGTTTTACATACCCAACCTGTATATTTGGGTGACAGACAGTTGCGCCTCGCGGTCAGAGATATTCGAAGAGTACCGTTAGTCGAAATGGGCATTGACAGTTGTACCCCAACCCCTTTCCGAGGTGCAGCGGTCGACCTTGGGTGGTCACACAGCATTAAGATACATAAAATAAACAAGATACGTATAAAAGCAAAATTTATATCTACAAAAAAGGTTTAACATATATATTTTTAGGCGAATACATTTAGCAAAATAGAATTGTAATTTTTAAAATGTTATTTATTTGAGATGCTATTAATGGAAGGGGAAATTGACACCCGATATCATTCGTAACTGGAGCAACAATCTACTCTTTGTAGTGCAAGTACGAAATTGTAATTGTGTTTTAAATTTTTTTAAAGAAAACTTTAATTACATCTTAGGTCTACACGGACAAATAATTGATTCAGTGATCGCGAAACATAACTGTCTTAATGGCCGAGTGCCCTTCGACTGCGTGGTGCAACTATCATATCCCAGTATATTTGCACTAACAGGGAAAATTGTATGTATTAGTGTCAAGCAGTCTGGAATATAGACCAAATTAATTAAAATTACGGAGATATGCCACAAAAATGTATCTGTTAGTTGAAATCAAAGTCATAAAACCTTTAATCAAATATTTTTTGATCATTTTTAATATAAAAAATAAAGGAAAGGACTTTCTGGGAGAATTTTATCCACGTAATAATCGAGGGAAATGAGAGATCTCATGGAAAACACGTTAATTTCAGAAGTATCCAGCACTCCTAATTGTTATGATGGGAAAATATGTCTACGTATTTCGCATTTGATAATTTCCTTCTTTGACTGGCATCTGCATCTGTTAAATTCAAGAAGAAAATACGGAAGTAGGAATTTTAGCTGCTCATTCTAATGTACTTCAAGTGAGTTCTTTCACTGAGATGCTCTAGAAATATTAACTTGACAACCATTTCAACTCCTCGAAGCAAACGTCTCAGACATTAAAAGACCATTCCGTCTTCAAATGATGGAACTATTGTAAGAAAATTAAATGTTGCAAATAGTGTGAGACAATTCACAAGAATAGTTTAACCAAATCGTTTCTTGCGTTATTTACAATAAATCGTTCCCTTGCAAAAGAAAATTTTCAATATTCATATAATGTCATACTTTCCACACACAGATAATACAAAAGTTTAGCTGTTTAACAACTTGTACTTGTGTATGATTCACAGGCTCTGCGAAAGGTAAGAATTTATTATCGCTTTAAACTACTTGAGGGATGAGCAGGTTCTACTATCCGGAAGATTGTTCGCTTAACTCAAACCAAGTAATAAATTCCGTTTCTTATACTTTTTGTTTACAATAGTTTATTTCTGGCTTTACGAAACCTTGGCACGGTTGAATACATTATCTCTGTAATCCCATCCTGATCCGGGTTTTTCTCCGTTTTTCCTCCGGGTAGTGGTGGATTTTCCATAGGCGAGAACGACATTTAATAATTTTTTTATTATTAATATCGAATTTTGACTGCACATTATATCTACGATTCATTTTGGAATAGTAAATTGATAACTACATATCTGATTTTACAAAAACAAAAAAGTATTCAAAGCCATTGCTCTTGGGCCCTTGATCGGAATTGATGGGATGGCCCCTTGCTTGTTTCCGGAGAGTATAATATCCCACATGTGACCATACGTAGTTGCTTTTTTGACAATAAAAATTGTTTATTTATTTATACGTACATTTTGCGTCGGCACTCCAAATAGAAGTAAGCTTTTGGGTTTACTTTGCTGTTAGCTCTTGTTGTGATGTTAGGCTTTATTTTGAGAGAACTCGAAGCTTGCAGTAGCAATCTCAGTTGGAAAGGCGTCTGTAACTACATTCCAATGAAGATAATATAAAGTTGCTAATGTTGGCATTGTCACTAAGTGAATTAATTAAACTATCAAGAAACAGCATTGGATATTCGAGTGACAGTTTTATTACTTTTTTTTGATTTTGTGTCCATGAATCTTCTTTTATTAATATAACTTGTCAAAATCAATATAACAATTAAAGATTAAACACCTTTATCGTACTTTGGTAAAGTATTTTCCCTAATTTTCAACTTTTATTAGTTCCAGAAGATATTATATATTTCATTTAATTTAACTGACTTGCTTCGCTCGCTAAAGATTGTATTCCCAGATCCACAATTGGAACTTCATTCTCGCAAGCTCGCGAGTGAGTTTCACTCCCCCCTCCCAACCACTTGTTCAGCCCGTCTACAAGTGGATATCTCCCAGTTGTTGATAACAATGTGTCGTTGTATGCCAGCTAATGCTTCCTTGAAGACAAAAAGTGCAATCACGTTGACGCCACTACGGGTTCAATCATGACTTCTTTTATTAATATACCGCAGTTTGACGAACTCCGCTACGCCTTCAGAGCTTTATCATGTAATTAAGTCTACGACACGCGTTAAATCACCTAGCCACGATAGAATTAATTCTACCGTATTGAAAAAAATATTAAGAAACTCAAATGCTTCAATTACAAGCATCTGTCCAATGTTTAGATTAGGATACTTCCCTTCGACATGGATACACTCAACAGTAGTTGCTATCCTAAAACCTAAAAAGATCCCGAGTGCACCGTCTACTAACTAGCCAATATATTAATTCTAAATTATTTCGAAAATAGTGGAATAACTGATTCTCAAATGTCTCACAAATCACAACTCAAAAATACAATCTATCAGCGTTATCCAATTTGGATCTGCTGCAAAACACTCTTTTTCTTCTCAATTGCTTCGTTTAACTATATGTATTCAATGATCCTATGTGGTACACACTCTGACAATATTCATTGATGTTACTCAGGATGTTAACAAGATATAACACCTGGAATGTCTGGGTAAACTGAGGTAAACTCGCTCACCCAAATACGTATATTTAATAATTTTCAGCTACCTTGCTAACTTATCATTATCCATACAATTCTGCATTGTCAAATACGAGACAGATTAACGGAGAAGTTCCACAAGGATCGCTCCTATCTCTTTTACACATCAGCACACACGTGCCTAACATACTAATCTCGAGGTGTCAAAACCACCTTTGTTACTGAAAAATATTTTTGTTTCCATCCCCGTCTTGATAAATTGCTGAAATAATCACCTAGAATCAATGGAAATTGAAAATGGCAAATATCCATTAATTCCAGCAAACCCACGACCGAAATATTCACTCTAAGATTTCCATCCATTCCCATTAAAGCTTAATTCTGCTCCCATTATTTGGTCCCCATTCGCAGTTAAGTACCTTATCGTATGGGTATTTAGATGCTCTCCTCGCTATGAATAAACTTAATGATAGCAAAGTACCGGAAGCAAACCGTAGATTAGTTCCGACATAGAATCAACAGACATACTCTTATGTGGATAGACGCACTCTGACAATATTTATAACAGTTTTTACTTCTACTTTCACTCCATGCATGCTCCTTATGGCAACCTACGTCATTACAAAACTCCCGTAGTTTAAGAATAAATTCTTGCGGTTATCAGTAAACGCGTCATGGTACATCCGAAACAAAATGTTGCTCATAGCTTTAGGTGTTTCTTCAATATAAAATAGTTTCTTTTATCTTCCAAACGGCCACGGACCAGCTCACTTTCATCTAGTGACCGACACTCCAACAATTTCGTAATAGATTTCTTCTACATATTTCCCATTTCCGATTCTCCAACATTACGTAAACCAAGTGACACTTCATACGTTGTATTCCTCAGGAAGTGGTTTGTCAACATTAACAAACTCATGTAAAATTAGACCTTGAGAAGTATCGAACGGAAAATGGATTTACCATTTTTATCGTGACTTATTGTGAAAGGTTTAAATAAAACTGATTTTTCACACCATTGAGTCAACAGTGAAAAACATTTTACGATAGCTAGAATGAATTAAACACTTGAAAATGATTCCAGAACGTATGATGCTTGCCACTGCACTATAATGATTTCCAAATCTCATGAACCATTTCCTATTTTAATTATACTATGAAACACAAATTCTGTTTGTATCACTCTTGTGACAAAATTTCGTTAAATACAAGTTACGCTCATCTCGAATGAGGTTTTGTATGCTCGTTTCACCATTTCAGGAACAAAATATAAGTTAGCTCCAAAATTAAAGCCCCAATCAGCTCCAAAATTTTCCGGACGCTTCGTGAGCTAATGGTAAGGATCGCTGCCACCAACTCCCCCTCATCGAAGGTCAATCTAGTGAAACAACCTCGACGTAACTAGATATTCTGAGCCCTTATTACAAAGGTCGTGGCCTTAGGATCTCCAGCGGAGAACGGTAGACTCACAAGAGCTGAGGGCAGATTCTGACCCCTCAGCTACGGAAGAGATTATAATTAGCTCAATTAATTGTTTATTTTAACCATAATTTAATGTAATTGAGATGTTTAGAAATAAAATACAATTCCCGAGGAATCATTCAATTTTTTTGAATTATGTTTTACTTTTATTAAAATTGAAATTCAGACAAAAATGTATTCCAAAAGAGAAATGGTACGAATTTTATATTTAAATTTAAATAAATAAATTTATTGTCAAAAAACAGTACAAACTGCGTATATAATATACCTCTTCTTAATATCTGTAATTACCTATTAATAAAAACAGAATATACATTTCATTAAAAAAATATTAACTAAGTAGTAATAAATCAGATGAAGGAGCACGTTTGTTATTGATATTTGTTTGTTAAGACCAATATGATAAATTTCTGGATAGTTCGGAACTCCCAGGACCGAAGCTTACGATGCCTCCTAAATTAATTTGTGTTCATGAATTTGGGTGAGAAAATCCTACAATAGTTCTACATCGCCAATGCGTTCGAGAATGTATCTAGTTATCTGGTATGAAATCGGAGTCACACCGAGTGGAAAATTGAGAAACATTATTAGCGAGAATCTCACGGATATGGTAAATCACTCAGTCAGACTATTCTGAGCCCATCTGCAAAAATCTCAAAAAATGCAGAAGTACACCATTCAATATCATAAAGTAATTCACAATAAAGGACCTGTGAAGAATTAATTAATACTTGTAAATCAGCTTGTTAGTAGACAATGAGCCAATAGACCCTGGAAATAATAACTAATGACAATCATATAAACATATTAAATGAATTGTAAAAACTCAAATCTCAAAGAACATCAATTAAAAAATAATAAAACCGAATACGTTAATGGTCCAAGACATAAGACAAACGATAATTAAGGAAAATTGTTGATGGAACCATTCTCTACTAACTCTACTGGAAAGTAGGGATATGGTAAAATAATTGGTGGAAAACTCCGACACGAAACTCCGATTGTCGAGGGTTGGAGTAGCTGCTCTGCAATTTCAGAGAAACGCAATCAATACCTAATGGCTAGGGAACTCATTAAGTAATGACCGCAGAGATGAACGCGACGCACAGATGTGTTCTGAGTTACACACGCATTGACTCATTTATATCTGATCAATTTTCAAAATATATTCCTAAAAAATAAGATTAATAAATTACGAAAATAAATAAAAGTGAATGTAAAATACGGATTTAAAAAAATAAAAAAATTGGTTAAAATGAATAAGTAGTTAAATGAAATAAGTATTAATTTAAACAGGAAGAGAGGGGTATTAAAACAACGAAATAAACAAAAACAGTAGTGTGTCAATTACACCAACGTTGTTTTCCCAGATTTACCCGAACTGGCATCATGGGAAAGAAAACTAATTATAGCAATTGTGACGTTACTATATCAACTAACGCACCAACTAACAATATCAGGGTTGCCATTTCCGGAACATACGAAGATCAGTCAGCACTAGAGAAATAATCTTAACTCATTTGGAGAATTATATGAACATATTCTCTCAAATATTTTTTTCCGTAAATTATAAGGGAAGTCGAAACATAATATGTATTTCTTACAGAATGTGTGGTTAGCTGTATAAGGGATACCTTTTTTTATTAAAGAGGTAAACAGACAATTCTTGTTTACTAACTGTCCTTCGATATTTTCTCTAATCATCTTCATGTGAATTTCGACATCCGAATTTATTAATATCCAAACCTAACATTATTAATAATAAATTTATTGTCAAAAAACAGTACAAACTTTATTGTTACAATAGACCTGCCCCTAGACAAAGCCTAGAGAACCTGTATGATAAATCCGCCTCTACCCGAAGGAAAACCGGAGAAAAACCCGGGCCAGGATGGGGCTACAGAATTTATGTACACAAACGTGCCAATGTTGAGTACACATAAAACTAAATTAATATGAGCCATAAGACAACACAATCATGCAAGAAAATAGTTTTTGAAATTGTTATAAGTTGTTTAAAAAGTACTACAGCAATGGCGTGATAAAGCACAAGACGAATTTAACTTTTGTTAAAATCAATAAATTCTTTTACAGTGTAGAAGCACTGGTGCAGGAGGTAGTTTTTAACCGCGGATTTGAAGATATTCAATTTCATAATATCTTTTATATTCTTGGGCAGGGAATTATATAGAACGATTCCCGAATGGTATGGTCCCTTTTGGCAAAGAGTGGTTGACACTCTAGGGCGATGAATATTACTACTATTGCGTGTATAGTGTTCGTGAACGAGACTGTTTCGTATAAAGCAAGGGTGGTGCTTCAGTAATTCGGTCTTAACAAACACGACCGTTTCATAAATATAAATGCAGGGAAGTGTTAAGATATTTAATTCCTTGAATAAAGGTTTACAAGAGTTTCGGGGGTGAGATTTACAAATTATCCGAACTATCCTCTTCTGAATTCTGAAAGTTTGAATACTCTGACCGGAATTACCCCAGAAGGTAATGCCGTAACGTAAATGGGAGTAAACGTTTGCAAAATATACGCAACGGGAAATACGTGGACTAACTGCGTTAACTAAGATTCGGAATGCGTAACACAATTTGCTTAATTGGGAATTAAGATTGTCAATGTGACAATTCCATTTGAGGTTGTCTTGAATATGGAGACCTAAGAATTTTGTATTTGTAACAGTTTTTAATTGTGTTCCGTTTAAAGAAAGAGAAACCTGGGGTAAAGATTTTGTGATACTATTGTGAAATGACATAGACACTGTTTTGTCAGTGTTTACAATGAGACGATTTGCATGGAAACAAGTCGAATGGTTAGGCTAAACTTTTTGAGCATTGGCGTGTTTACATAGTCAATTAGTGTCATCAACAAAAATAACCTTTTTGCAATCTGATGTAAATGATATGTCGTTCACATACAATAAAAAGAGTATAGGGCCGAGAATTGATCCTTGGGGTACTCCGCAAGTAAGTGGCTTTGTTTCTGAAAGACAACGCTCAAGTATTTTATTTTTAGTATAGGATATTTCTACTTGTTGATATCTATCTTTTAAATAAGAAGTTAGCCATTGATGTGGAAGTCCACGAATGCCTAAAGAATGCAATTTGGTAAGGAGAATTCCGTGATCGATGACATCGAATGCTTTGGATAAGTCAAGAAAAACACCCTGAGGATTTTCTCCACTGTCTAGAGATGTGGTAACATCGTTTAAGAAGGAAAATATGGCGCTTGTAGTGGAAAAGGATTTCCTAAAACCGTGTTGATCGTCAGAGAGAATGTTATATTTTGATAAAAAATCTAGAAGACGCTTATAGAACAATTTTTCTAGGATTTTTGAGAAAGTGGGTAGTAGAGATATTGGTCGGTAATTTCCAATATTAAGTTTGTTTCCTTTCTTGTGTAAAGGTTTCACTTTAGCTCTCTTAAATATATTGGGAAACACCCCTTCCGATAAAGAACTATTAAAAATATTTACGAGTGGATTTAATATAGCGTGGGACGAAGATTTAACAATAAACTCAGGTATATCATCTATGCCTCGTGAAAATTTGTTTTTTAAGGAGCTGATGATTCCCATGACTTCACTGGCGTTAGTTTCGGAAGTGAACATAGAATTGGGTATGTGGGTGGTAATAATTGGAGGACATTGATTTGGATATATTGAGTTCGTTATTTTACCAACTTCTGAGAAGTGAGAATTAAACAAACTTGCGATGTCCTGAGGATTTGACACGATCTTGCCATCGTTTAGTAAAGAAACATTTTCTTCGCGATTTTCAGAAGTTGACGTGTAATTGTTAACAATATTCCACATGGCTTTCATCCGGTTGTTCGATTTTAGTATATGCCTGTCGTTTTCCATAACTTTAGCTGCATAGACTACTTTTCGGAGAATTGTCTTATATTTACGAATATTAGTTCAGATAATCGACGTTATACTGTATAATATAAATGATTTGTTACAATACAAAGCTTAGAAGTATCGGATAATTTTACACGAAAGCAATACGAAAAGTATTCACTGTACGTCGATAGCTAAAAGCAGTAACATATGAGAATGTAGCCTGTATTGCTCAAAATAAATATCAGGGTAGTTAAGTTACTTACCAATACCGACAAAAAAATGTCGTTGAAAGAACAGCTAGTATGTACATCGCCACGTAACATTAATTACGTTGATCGTAACATTCGGCAAATCAATTTTTTTCTAGCGCGAGTTTTTAAGAGAAAATTTACATCTTCGGGTGAGTTCGGGGGGAGCATACTAGAAATATCTAGTATTAGTTCAAAATAGTAAAGCTATCCTAGTAATTGAGAAATATAACCGCATTTAAGATTTGTTAAAACGACAATTCTTACATTTTTTAAATGTTGTTTTAAAAAAAAATTCACTCTTTAAATGCCGAAAAATGAACTATTGAAAAACTTGTGAAGTTTTCACCCATCATTTCAACAAAACACAGAAAGGATTTCCGAAATAGAACAGTATTCACTTTAGAAGATCTCTAGTATTACTTTATTTTGACTTACATTGCTAATTTTTTATATTAAAAATCTTGTAATTAAATGAACTAATCTGAATTACACTTCGTATTCGTAGAGATATTTTTAATGAAGCGGAACAGCAAGCGTGAGTTGTGGAGAGTATGTAAATTCTCTTAACAGATACAAAAAGTGGCTCCACGAGACAAGAATAATGGTTTTTCTAATGAAGGCGATTCCCAGATTTTTTTTCTCGAAACGTTTTGCGGGCGTTTTGTGATGAAAATAAAAAACTGCAAAAACATGTCAGATACTGTTAACTATATCTTTCAGAAACCTATCCCCATTCATAAGTTGTTCATTGCAGACTAAGATAAAATTTTTATTGAGGCATCTTGTATGCAAGCGGTCAGCGGAGAAAACCATAGATTAATCATCACCATCATTATAACAATAAAGCGTCAAGACCCTCATTTTCTGGTGCAGTTTTCGCGTGTTCAATAAAATCAAACAAGTTCTTCGTATAGCTCAACTCAATGGTGTGCAAAATCTCTTATTTATACCCCCCACACTATATTACGATAAAAATAGAAGTCATCGAATGTTTGCCAGAATAATTAATTGGATTGCTAATAAGATCGGCACATTGTTGTCGAAGCATTGTAGATTGAGACGCTTGGAGACTGTAGTGAAACTCCAAAGAGCGTTTGGGGATGAAACCCACAAACGAGCTCCCCAGATCGAAAATAATCTATCGAATAAAATAAAATGAAAAACAAGTGAACTAGAGAAAAAATCAAGATCTAAAAAACTGGTTTGTGACAAATTATTATGCTGTAATAAATGTATTTTATTTATTAGTTTTGTCAAAAAATGTGTCAACTGAAGAAGATTTCTAGGAATAAAATTTTAAAAAAGTCATAGAAATGACACTGAATTGGCTGGGGCCTGTGATAGAACCTACTAGTAAATTAAATACAATTAAGTTTAACAAATCAAAATAAGATATTAGTAGTTGAAATTGAATTCAGGTAGTTTCTTTCTATTTTTATGATGTTGAATTAAGTTCAACATAATATTTTTTTACGTTTGAACTTCTTGTGTTTTTATGATCTTGCTCTCAACTATTTAATCGACAAATTTTAATTTTAATTTGTCAACGAGTTTTTTTCATGATTGTATTTAAGCAAAATTGAGAGTGTTCGTGAATTTAGAGTACTCCTTTAACGGAAATTACAAAGATAATTTCGAGAATTTGTTGCGCAAGGCGTGATGACACATTAAATTTTTTATTATCAGAATGCATTTATCTGCAGCGTCCAACAGTCGTTATCATAAAATGGAAAGGGATGTTGCGCTGCAAAGTAAATGACTTTAACGTGGCTCGACTCTTTTATTCAGTTCATGGGGAAAAGGACGACAAAAATACATCGCAGATACCGCATGCCATGCGAAATATTTTGAACGTTTTGCTTTCCAGTGTTTTATTTACATAAATGCATTTGGACCACAACAAACAAAATATCAAAGTAATGATTTTTTTAAGTAGTAAGAATTTAACTGGCAAATTTTTAAGATTGAAAATATTTTGAAAAAAATTCCTGAAGAATGTTGTATGTATTTTCTGGTACAATCGTTTTTACGTATCATCCCTCACCATTCCCAATTTTCAAGTTAGTGTTATGCTGCAGAGAAAATTACAGTTCAGAAAAGAATAAATATTCCTCAATTACTATTCTCCTTTTTGTTTAGTTACATTATACACTGTCTCCAATGTTAAGAGAAAAAAAATAAGGGACACATACCATACGCAGTCAATTTTTGGAGAAACAGTTAAATCTCACAAGGTACAAATTTTATCCAATAATACTCGTATCCCCGAGTATCTAGCATCGATCAACCTACATTGTTCTCCAAGTAATCAAGAGACTATGAGACAAGTTTCTCGTGGGCGGATAAAAGATCGCCAACATGGTTCTTTGGTCAAAGAGAGAAAAGGAAGAGATTCTTTTCTGAAGACCTGAACATTACAGGAAGTCAGTGGACGTTTTAATCTCTAGGTCCAGCTAAACAAGGAGAGATACACAGGAATGTCTCTCACAGAAAGGTATTTAGAGATTTCAAATTTCAGAGATTCCATTGCGTTAATTGCCTGGAACGTACCATGGAACGTACATCATTACACAATAACCAGCATAATGAAATCTCAGTAGTACTGGATGAAGTTGAAAGTTACCTACAGCTGGGACACTACAATGACAGAATATTAACGTAATTACTAGGGGCGTATGAGGTGAGCTTTTAGAGTTTTTAATTTCTGAACTAAAAAGACGTTTCAGTCAGTATACTTAATCAGCCTGTATTTTAGAAGAAAGAGACACACGAAGTCATTTAGCGATACGTCGAATAACAACTGACTCTATGACGATTTCTTCAGGTATAACTAAAGTAAAACAAATAGTCGCAGAACAGGCCTCAAAAATGGCCAAAGGGTTCACGGAGGGTAGAACTCAGCAATTACTAGTCCACGTCATTAAGAGATGTGGTCAGCATCTCGCTCCGGTCTATTTGACCCCAGGATAAACCCAGTTCTCATTTTACATCAGGCTGAGTAGGCCTGGAAGTCAGTCTGGTTGTTGAGGTGTGACGAAAAATCTCCACCCCTCCAGGATTGAACCATCCAGGAAGCAACTCGGTTCTCCATCCATTTGAGCCACGTTGACTCCTCAGTTATAACTATAGCCAGATGAAAATGTCGAAATGCAGGGTTTCGAACCAAAGATCTACTCATGTAATCGCTACACCATCAGTCCATAGGTGTACATCATATCCATTTTAGCGTCATTCACCGAAAGTTGCGTACACCGAATGGTGTGGAAGGCGAAAAGGTGAAGCAGCGGTCAACGTCCCTGCGCGCGAAGCTGGATATCCCGGGTTCAATTCCCGGTTCTTCGATATTTTCATATGGTCATAGTTATCACAAATATTCGCCCCGTGATACACGGAAGATACATTCGCAGAATATTTCAGTTCACAAAAATTGCGCTATTGGATTTTACTGATGAATATTCCGAGGAAACACTCGTGAACATTACGAAGCAGACATATGAGAACTATTCTAAGAAATTACTTTCTATACCGCTATTTTGGCTAACAATAGTAATACCATAATTAATTATTTTCATTTGCCGCAAATCACCATTCTCAGAAAGCATTGCCATATGAGAGAGGAAAAATAAAAGGAATAGGGCAATTAGTAATGTTACCCTTCAGAAGAATCAATATTCACTTAGGAGCAGATTTGTCTTCCGAAGCAGGTAGATTAGTAAATGCATTGCTAGCCTTAAAGAAACTTGAAACATAAATATCTTTAATTACAAATATTTTGTAGCACCGAAAGCAAACGGCAACATTATATCAAGCGGTCCGCTCTATTACTTTCATTACTCTCATTAAATTGAAAGGACCACGTATTGCAATATCATCTTACAATATTTAAAATTTGGACTCATAATGAAAAAATTCAACTTCAATCTGAAATTATAAGCATAAGGTTTACTAAAACACATAAATCTCAACACAAAATCTATCCAAAGGTCTCTCTGCTCTTTAAGAGAAAAAACCCTTATAAAAAATAGTTTCATAAAAAAATACCATTCGGATATGACATCCTCAGAATATTAACACCAAAAATGGGCTCCTCAGAATTTTTTCCGTTCGAAAACGTGATGCATACCTGAAATCGATACATTTACAAATAAAGGTATAGGAATTTGAAAATCTCAGAATAAAAATATATTGTTAAATCTGTGAGTAGTATTAAATAATAAATAAAAAACACGTAAGAGATATTAATATTTTCAATCTTCATAATACCAAAATAGTGATAAAATAAGACATAAAAATTAATAAAATTATTGTACTTTAAAATGCAAAACAAAGAAGATAAATACAAGAAATTAATGTTATTTAATATCGAACCGCAAAACAGTAAGTTACCATTTTCTTCACTAAGGATAATCATGACGATGCGGTAATAGTACATCCGACGAGTCAGAAGCGGCGTCTCTTTGTAGTCACCCGGTAGTGGTTTGATGTTCGACCTGCGTAACCGCGAATTTATGGAGGAGAATATTTACTCGAGTGTATTATGGGACATTATTTATATGGAACACATTTTCTTTTAGACACTAACCCATTTACGAAGGATTGTGATGGATATAATAAAACAATTGAAATATTTAAGTCAGCAACTTAACTCCTTCCACGTTGCATTTGGATGACGATGTTATTCAAACCAATTAAGGTTCAATTTCACCAAATGCAGAATAATCGCGATATCCTTAAACGTGATTAGGTAAATGGAATCGCGATTACATTTTATGCGTTTCGCGGAAAACTAATCGTCGATTATGTTAATCAATGTTTCTGAAGAATTTTTTAGGTTGGTAGTAGTTTTACAGTGCATTGTGGTTAACTTCAAAACAAATGATGGGCGAAAAACGCATCTTGTTGCTCACCAGCGCCACCAATGAACATCGGAGGCAGACGCGGGCCTCCCTCGTGTCACAGAACATAACCTATAAATTGAACAGCGAGCGATCAAGCAAAATGGACGCCATATTTCTCGCAGTACTGAAGAAAATCGCGATTTGCGCTAGTAATCCAAGAGTCCGCAAACGTTTAAGTGTAAATCGGGATTTTTTTCTCATAAATCGAATTTAGTGAAACGCGAATTTCGTTAATCACGATTCATTGCACAGAAATGGCGTTTAAAAAATTTAACGAACTTTGTGAAATTGAGTCTTAGGGAAGATTCTGATATATTAACTATTCTTCACTATGATACCATGGAGACGAGGCGTTTACTTACAGAACTGTCAAGGATAAACAATCATCAGAAGGGTTGAAGGCAAAGACATTTCACATTTTCAATAAATTTGATATGATTATTGGGGTAGACATTTTGATGGAGGATGAAGTTGGAACCCACCCCGTAAAATGTGCCTCTGAAACCAACTACCTGAATTTCCGCAACTTCACTAGAGTCAGATTTTGAATCTTTTGCATAAATAATGATTTTTCAATACTTATAAATATCTATTAACGTTTGTCACATTCAGAACCATCAATAAAGAACACAGAATGTCTAAAAGACAATCGAATTCTTCAATTCCAAACAATAGTGAATCAAAATACGTAAAAGAAACAAAACACAGGACTTGAACGTACTAAAAAAACCTGACCAACAATAAATCGCAATTCGTGATCATCAGTAGTGAAAACCAGGAAAATGGAGATATCCAGCAACATGTCACTAAGAATCTCCAGAATGCTAATTTAATGCTACATATATACACCAACCGTATGTAGTGTAGTTTCTTTCATCCAGCGCTCAAAGTCTTGTTTACCCTACATATGTAAAAAGCAAATATCTGTTAGATATTATAATGATTGTTATGTATAAATATAAATTTTGAACTTTAAAAAAAATCAGTACGTACAAACTGTTTATGACCACGTAGAGGACAATAAAGTAATTTACTCTCCGGAAGCAAGCAAGGAACCACACCCTCAATTTTGATCAAATACCTTATGGATGAGGCGGATTAAACATTTCAACTTACTCATAAAAATAGTTCGGTACATGTTATAACATTAAAAGAATACTATCAAATATGTATTTAATAAAACACAAAAACGTTATTTTAGAAGTACATATTATTTTTAAACTATAGATTATTCGGAAATATTGTTTAAAAATCGTAAGTATTAAAATAATACTAAATTCGAGGTTTATGATTTGAATAGACTAGGGTCAAGGGAACCTATATAAAAACTCCGCCTCTACCCGAAGGAAAAAATCCCTAAATCACTATAGTATCGCTAATTCCAAAATGTGAAGAAAATAGACTATCTTTCATATTAAAAACAAAATAGTCTATTTTCTTCACATTTTGGAATTAGCGATACTATAGTGATTTAGGGAGTTAAATAACGTAAATGTTTAAAATTAATGTTTACACATGTAGGCAGAACATGTTATTAAATAAGATGGGAAAATCGTAGTTGACTTCGTGTCACTGGACAAATGTTACGCACGCATAATAACTTAACAGAATTAGCGACCACGAAATGCAGATTATTAGTTCTAAAGTCTATTAAAATACATTTCAATTTCATTTAATGCTCTAATAATTTTAAAATACAAGAAAATGAGATTCTTATGCCGCGTGCCCTGATAGGAAACCGTTGTTCCATATTATGTAAATCCCATCTCTGAATATCGTCCATCTACCCCATCGTCCCGTTCTTCCATACCATATATTTTCTCTCAGCATGATTCTTAACTTCAATAATTTTAAAAATATCAATACCTGACAACTATGATAATTCATATAAAACAATTAATATTATGACTGTTCATACTCTAACAATCAAACTTGAATTAATGAAAGATTTCTCAGTCCTTTACTATAACATATTTTTGGGGACGAAGATACGAACAAGTATGAAAAGGTACGATTCCACACGTTGCGACGCCAATTATAACAAATTTTATGGGAGTATAAAGGCCCCACATTACGGCGCCAATTATATCATATTTTTAGGGAGAAAACTCCGTTGTAGCGACAATTATAATGAATTTGACGACCCACTTACCTTGCCCACTCGGCAGGGTTGATGTCAGGGACGAGGTATCCTGTAGCTACAAACTGCAAAGAGGGGATTGGGTTCGGCCAGTATTTTGCGTAAAATATACATTAATCCTTCTCAAAGGAAACACAGCTTTGATAAAACATTGGTATAATTATTATTGAAAAATACATGAATACAGCAATTGTTTTTACTAAATCCCCTTTGAACACTCTCCCAGAAGGCATGCAACTAACACTACCAATTTACACATGTCAACTATCACTGTCTTTACAATCTTACCAAAGGAATTGGTCCGTTTGAAAATTCCTTTGAACTTATGGTTCATTTGATGTTATTTAACATCATCATAGAAATCCACCTTTAAATAAAGCATCTCAACAGTCAATGACACGGCCACGCCAAAAGTCTTTGTCACGCTTTTAACACTGAATGAACTCCTGATCACACAGAATTAGGAGAATAAGGTGGTGTTATAGGCCCTTCAAAGTAATTTACCTAACAAGGCGAGTGATTCTGCGCCAGCCGTCATCTGAAGCAGTAGTTTCCGGAAGGCGAGGTCGCGCAGACTCCACATCGTCGTCCCATTTACGTCTCAGCTGGACCATTTACAGAATCCGGCTACCCCCCACCGGATACTTCTCCACAGTCGTGACTTCTTCGCACCGGAAACTCTCCCCCCACTCGCGGTCATTGGATGGTAATGGTGGCCCAGTCAGCTCGTAAACTTCATCGGAAGTCGGATATCGACTTAAGTCATCTCACGAAACTTGATGAAAATTGGGTGCACTTTCTGCCCTCGTGATGATGATCTCGAGAATCTCAGTAGGATCAGAATGGTCAGAATCCTCTGAATAACAAATTTGAAAAATCTCTTGAATAGTAGAAGTTAAAATCTCAAATCTCTATCGAATGATAGAAGTCGATGTCTCTAAGAATCTATAAAAGTCTCTCTAACAATTTCTCAAAAATTTCCCTCTGTCCATCTGCTCATCTGCTTAATTCTCTTTCAGTGCCTCTCTCTGTAAACAGCGCGAAGCTGCTGTGTTCTAGTACAAAATATCAAAATCAAATCCTACCTAACTCGGCTAGCTTAACTCCACCCATCGCCTACGTCATCCCTCCTTTTCAACCAATCGTTTACAACTAGTTGCTCACATGACTTCCTCCGAATGGTTACAATTTTTGTGACGCAGTCAACTTTACCAACCAATCACTGCTCGTCTTATAATTACAAGATGCCTTGCATCGTGGTCTGGTATTTTTCCAAAGTTATCATCTAGTTTAATATCCGCACACTTGTGTCACCCGTTCCTCACAAAGGCCCATTCACTTCGCCAGACGGTACACATTTCTTCGCCCACGCAGCTAGCCCTTTAATTTCCTACATCAGCCAGACGTTGTTAACAATCCTTCATCAATGTAAGGGCGCTCTCATATGGGTGGTCGCAACCCCTTACCCTTTTCTTCTGTTTTGTTTAGATTAAAATTAAAATTAACAGACCTTCATCCCAAGACTGCCTTAACGTGTCTCCTTCTTGCAAAAAGGGTCTCATCACAAGTAGCTTTTATTTTTGTGTCCCATCGAACTAACGAAACTAAAATACATTTTGTTTCTCACGAGGACTACCGAAACTAATTGTCTCTTCCGAATATTAGGAGCGTTTCGCAGCGTGCTCCGAAAGAAGGCTGCTTCCCCCTTTCCCTTTTCCTACTAAATCGAGATGAACTAGACCTTCCTCTCAAAATTGTTGGAAAATGCTTTCGTATTTCCACGCGCCCCATTATAAGAGGCCTTTCATTTTCGTGTCCCTTCATACTCCCGACATTAAGATTCCTTACATTTGTGGTGAAGATTTACAAAAAATACGGGAACTAATTATTTCTTACATTACAGTACAAAAACATTATTAGATACAGTTCAGAAGCCATATCAAAGAAATAATAAACAAGGTCTTTCACTCCTAAGAAAATGTTCAAAATTTTAAATTTTTAAAAAGAGGATATCGGGGGTATTCTGTCTTGTGATAATAATTGTGTACGCATATGTCCTATGCATATATTGTAAAGTATATAAGTTTGTTAATTACTCGTAATATATTTTGTAATATTTTCTTTTCACTTTCTTTTCTGTTTTCTTAACCTACGTTCAAATTCTTGGCCCATGCGAACACCTTGTCGCTTTCACTTCTATCGACCTTCTGATTTAGTTCAGAGTTTGTCCTCCGTTCCAAATGGAGTTCTCTGAGAAATGTGATAATTTTATTTTCCTTGTATGTCTCCTGTGTTCCTACACGTGGAAAAGATATGTGATAACTTTCGGTCAGTTGAAAACTACGACGAACCGGGAATCGGACCTGGGATTCCTGCATTCATTGCAGAAGTGTAAACCACCTCTCCACCTGGTCGCTTTCCACAACTGTATACCATTTCCACCCACATCTAACCCCGGAATTTTAATTTTGTTCACCTCAGATGAGAAAAAAAATTAAAAGAGACGTATGTTGACGAATATTAATATGATTTATGTTCATTTGAAATTAAACCCTCTCTCATTTCTTTCTGTTAGTTTTTTATGATAGTTTCTGTTTGATAATAAACTTCGTCAACCCCTTCCTCGGAAAAAATAAACCTCATTTACAAATACCTATTCCCACACACATCTCTTTGATACTCCAGAACATACTATAACACACAAAAAGTCATTCCTCACGGGGTAGATATTCATTTGCTGGGATAACTGTAGCTCTCAATATGTTGACCGTAGTCGGCAGAATGTTTAATAAAAGTTGAAAAAATGTATGCAAAGAAAATGTTTAAACTTTACTATCCATCTCAAGAGGAACAAGTTTGAACAAAGAGAAATACACGCATCATAACTCACTAAATAGTATGAAGTATTTATCTTACATAAAATTAATTTCTATTGTTTTATTTAAATTAGTTTTCAACCTGACAACACAAACCGCGTCAGTGAAGAAGCTTTCGGATATTCAAAGAAAACAATTGTGAAAATAATAGCATTGTATGATTTTGAAAACAATTTTGAAATACATTTTAAAGCGAATTGTAGATTGATTAAGTTATTAATATTGCTTTTATTATTTCCTTTATTTATAATTATAGGAGGTCGCCCATAAATTACATCACGCAAAAGTTCGAATTTTTCAACAAACCTATCCCCTCTGTAATGCACTTTTAACGATACTTCTTACCCCCTTCCCCAATAATGTCACGCCTCTGAACCACCAAGTTAAGAAAAAAAATTGTTGCTTTTCGGACAGTGTGGAAAAATTTTGATAATAATTTCTGCGCTCTTCTGAAATGGTTGGGTACATGGATTACATTAAGGTGAAATTCTTTAAGGTTGAGAAACGTCCTACAGAAGGTACTCTCCGAAATGTATAATAATGTAACACCAAGGCTAACACCCCCCTTCCCCGCTTTAAGGCAGTGTAACAATAACACAAACCCACCTCCCCCAGAGTGCGTTACATAATTATGTATAGAACCAAACGAACATTCACATAAAAATCAAATTGATAAAAGTTTCTTCCAGAATTTTTTATGAAATTTTCCTTGCGCTTGGTGAAGATAAGTGTGTGAAATAACGCCCAAAAAACAGCTCAGTAGTTTGTAGTAAATTATAAGACCACATAGTAACAACAATTGTTAATAGCACAGCATGTGTGAAGGGCATGGAATCGTTAGCATCTAATCATCTTTGGCACAAACATGGAGGCCACAACAATTGTTATGAGTAGGGTTCGCCCGTCACACTTCGCGGTGGCTCTATTCAAATGCTACCCACACGCGTGTGATAATTGAAATTCGATTCCCCTCACATGCGGACGCCATAGTCTGTTCCACAAGCGACCCTGATGGCAGCATCGATAGTGTCTCACTCCCCACTATTGATTGTGAGATCGATCATGCAGGTGTTGCACCGCAGCAATCATGTATATGTAGGGCATTCTGATCTTAAGAGCCAACTTTTCTTGTTGGCAAGATTCTCTTATTTGCGTTAAGTTTATTTACGTGCGAGATTATTTATCTTAGTCGTATCATTTAAACATACATTATAAATATAACTTCGTTTACAACTTCAAAATAATAATAATAATAATAATAACAGTTAATCTCTGAGTCCTAACAAATAATACTAGATTTCGAATCTTACTATATCGAATATTAAGATTTGTTATATCCTAATAAGTAATAAATTATTTTTTGTCAAAAAACAGTATATAAAATTAACATGTATATGTGTTTTTTTGGTTGATACAAGATCGTAAAAATGAAAAGAGACATTTTCTTATTCCATTGACGTTATAGTGAAAAATTATTTTTCAATATAACAAAAATTACACTCAATTGAAATAATCAATAATAAAACATGAGTATAAGTATTTTCTTGCATATTCATTAAGAAAAGATTCTCTTGTATTTACTAAATTCATGTACCCGATTGAAGACGAGAAAACTTAGTGAACTTAAATGAGGGGTAGAAAATAATATTCGGTAATGGACAAGCATAAATATGTCGAAACAAAAACAAATTTGGATGAATAAAAATATATATATATGTTTGTTTGTTTTTTTGATCGCTCGTGTTACGTAATAATTTCATAGCAATCTTGCACTCCTAAATATTATTCCTAATAAAATTTAAGTGGATCAAAATGACAATGCATGGATAAAATGAAAGAGTAATATGTATCAGGGGTATTTACAGGCAAGCTTTTTTTAAGAAGTAGCGTAACATCAAACGAAAACAATTTATAGTGAGTGAGATTATTATCTCGGGTAAGTTTGTAAATTAACGAAGCTAGCTTTCTGCCGATAGGAGGTGCGACCGAGGGTTTTGAACGTAGTTAGCAATTTCCCGCTGTAATTTTGCAACAAGACAAGAAGTAGAAAATAGCGAGGAATTTTCAGATTCTAGGTTATATAACATCTGTATATCACGAATATGATTTAATGCGATACATAATTGAAACCAATGATGTTAATATTGATATGACAGGAAGATAGAATCATAACACACAACTTAAACATTTACAAAAATTATTTAAAAATTCACATTCATAACTCTGCGATAAGTACGGATAATTCTATGCAAACTTATATTTTGAGGTACGACCATTGTTGACGCAAACTGAAACCACAAAAACACTGACATCTTCTTCATTCATCTATTTAAAAATGTTATTAATCTTAACAGAACATCCACAGATAACAGAGATAAGGCAATTATTTCAATTAAAGTTCTCCATTATATCATATTAGTATACCTCAATGTTGGGCTCTTTTTTGGAAGAGTAAGGAAGTTCTCTTGCTTGCTTCCGAAGAGAAAATTGGTGTTTATGGGTAGTTTGAAATTACTTATCTTTTGGTAAAACATTTATTCCATTTAATAACAATATTTTTTGCCAAGAAGAAGAATAAAGACAACGTAGCAACACACCTTCGTTCGCAACATAGTGTGGGCCAAGAGAGCACGGATTCGATCC
Organism: Laupala kohalensis; assembly: GCA_002313205.1. Lineage (NCBI taxonomy): Eukaryota > Metazoa > Arthropoda > Insecta > Orthoptera > Trigonidiidae > Laupala > Laupala kohalensis. The sequence continues at coordinate 732,600 of NNCF01127864.1, read as the reverse complement.
CCGTTCAGCCTCACATGACCGCATATGGAAATGTTTACAGATGGAGTTTCTTCCCCTACTCCAGACCAATGTTGGATTAGTAATTTTCATTCCCTGGAAACCCAACAAAAACTCCTTCTGAATTGCCTTCACCATTTATGTGGTTAAGTTGTCGTGGCAGATTGCCTGATCCTCGCCGTATCGTAGATAAGAAACAAAATATATCTAGTATTAAGGTGAAATTATTTTCTTGATTTTTATTCAATACAAATTTGTTGGTATTATGTTAATATTAAAACACGTACCAAACTATTTTTATTGTTACGAGTATGTTGAAATGTTAAATCCGCCTCTGCCTCCAGGGCCCTTGATCGAAATTGATGGAATGGTCCCTTCCTTACTTCTGGAGAGTAAATAAATTTATTGTCCTCCACGTGGTCATACGCAGTTTGTAACAACTTTTTGACAATAAAGTTTATAAAATATGTAAAGATGAATGTTTGGAATTTGGAAAGTTAATCCTTTACGCAAATATATACCATTTGATAGATCCTTATCAAATTTTTAAGTTGTGTGAAATGGTACATACAAGACATTCTTTTAAACACATCCCTTGCGAACGGAAATTTGAGAGTTTTTTATGAAAGCACCATGCAGGCAAGGTTGAGTCACGTCACCACGTTCAAGCGGTTCGTAGAAAGACGTTTCTTTGGAAATTTTTATTTGTCAAACTACTCGAAACTGTGTGGAGCAGTCGCGAAGCGACCAACACAAACCCGTGGGTGATGCTGGGTAAATTCAGCTATTAAAAAAATACTAACAACAAGAAAAGAGAAAAGCCTTCCTTGCTTCATCTTTCGTGGTACCATAATGGGTTTTTCTTGTAGCCTGTTTGTACCTGTCTCTATGCTCCTCATCTAAAAAAACTAACTAAACTAACCTGTAATACTAAAATTATTTTAAAAATTACTAAACCATTTAATGAACAATTCAAGTCATGATTTAGGGTCCCCCACCAAAAGATTAAAAAATTATAATAATAAATTTAAATAAACATTGGAAATTCTCACAATATTCCTTAAACTATTTTTCCCTCATTTGCAATTATTCATAATATTCTTATTTAAACTTTATTCTAGATATTTTCCTTACGTTACAAAAATATATATTAATTATAAAATCTATGTCTATTCAATCTGTTATGCAGAGAATATATTAGTAGGTAGAAATACTTTAGTATGTGGTAACTCGGAGGTACTGCATTTCAGAAACAGAAATGTGTTTAACGAGTGCATTAGTACTTCGGAGTCTTTCTCAGCCGTCATTTTTCTCGTCCCGATGACTCCAGGACACGATGCCAACCACAGAGTGTGCACGGAGACGACACTAGTCACAACCCGTTGCCATCCTCCCATGAATTTACAAAATATTCGCATTTGTATTCAGGAGGAAACCTTTGTCATTATATTTCCGTGTCTCTAAAAATTTTACGACTGCGAATCTTTCGTCCTTTGTTCCGTTTCTTTCTCAGTTTTTTTTCTTCTTTCCCCTCCATTTCATTTCAGTTCTGCTTTACATTTCAAGTTCAGTTTTTAGTATGTCTTTCGTTTCTTTCAGTTGATCTCCTTGGCATGGAGTTCGCGAGCATAAAATTGAAATTAGAAACACACATGTGTCAAAGTATTAAGGGAGTACTATTCTGCCCCGCTTTTCTTTTTGTAGTCTGTTTAATGCATACAATTTAACTTAGTTTCAAACGAATGCTCTCAAAGTAATGTAAACTTCGCTTACAAGAGGGAAACTAAAAGTTTTCGTACCAATTTCTTGACGACCTTTTAATCTGTATCATCACTTTCAGTCGAGTAAACTAACGCATCGTCTGGAACTTCGTCATCGTCCACCATAGCGAGTAATAAAAGGAAGTGACCTTACCAATGCCAAAGAGATGCAAATAATGTCTGAAAATCAACTTCCTCCAAACATATCGACCCACGTGTCCTATTTTATGTTCACTTCTGAAACTAACGCCAGTAAAACCTTGAGAATCATTAACAAACATATTTTCAACAGACATAGATGATATGCCCAAGTTGATTGTTAAATATTCATCATACGTTATATTTAATCCACTCATAAATATTTTTAATACTTCTTCATCGGAACAGGTGCTTCCTAACATATTTAAGGGATCTAAAGTGAAACCTTTGCACAAGAAAAGAAACAGACCCTATGTTGAAAGTTATCGACCAAATTCTCCCTGACAACACTGTTTTAGGATATCCTCTTCCACTACCATTTCCATATTTTCTTTCTTAACGGTTACCACTTCTCTTGATCATGCATAACATCCGCAGTGTGTATTTCTTGACTTATCCAATTCGATGTCACCAATCACGAAATTCTCCTTTCAAATTTGCATTATTTTGGCATTCGTGGACTTCCACATCAATGACTAACTTCATATTTAAAAGATATACACATATATCGACAGATCCAAATATTCTATACTAAAAATAAAGTACTTCAGCGTTGCCTTTCACAAAAAATGACACATAATTGCGGAGTTCCCCAGGGTTCCATTCTCAGCTCTATACTCTTTTTGTTCCATGTGAACGACATGTTGCGATTTTTTTTTTCTGATACTTTACACACGCCAACGCTCAAAAAGGTTTGTCTAACCTTCCGGCTTGGTTCCATGCAAATCGTCTAATTGTAAAACTGTGTCTACGTCATTTCACAATAGTATCAGAAAATCTTTACCTAAGGTTTCTCTTTCATTAAATGGAACGCAATTAAAAACTGTAACAAATTTTAAATTGTTAGGTCTCTATATTCAAGACGACCTCAAATGGAAATGGCATGTTGACTAACTTAATTCCCAAACTAACCGAATTATGTTACTCAATCAAAATCCTAGTTAACGTAGTTAGTCCACATATTTCCTGTTGCGTATATTTTTCAAACGTTTACTCCCATTACAACATTATCTTTTGGGGTCAGAGCATCCAACTTTTAGAATTCAGATAATTTGTAAACCTCGTCCCCGAAACACTTGAAAACCTTTATTTAAGGAATTAAATATTTTATCATTTCCCTGAATTTATATTTATGAAACGATCGTGTTTGTTGAGAGTGAACTACTAAAGAGCCACCCTTGCTTTATACGAACCGTCTTGTTCACGAACACAATACTCGCAATAAAAATAATATTCATCGTCCTAGATTATCTCCCCAACTTGGTCAAAATGGGGAAGTGTCATTCGGGAATCGTTCAATATAATTCCCTCCTCAAAAATATAAAAGATATTAATTTTAAGCTCTTCAAATGCGCAGTAAAAGCAACGAACTGCACCAGTGCTTTTACATTATTCTAAACGAATTTATTGATTTTAATAACAGTTAAATTCGTCTTGTACTTTATCACATCATGGCTTATAACTTACAACAATTTCAATAACTTATTTCAAAAGTATTTCCTTGAATGCTTATGTTGCGTCTTAAAATGCATTTACATTTAGTTTTATATGTACTGTAGCCCCATTCTGGCCCGTGTTTTTCTTAGTTTTTCCTTCGGGTAGAGGCAGATTCTTTCTACAGGATGATATATCACTTTCTTCAGTTATGTATCTATGTATGTTTTGGAAACCTCATCCTTGAAGGCAGATAGACCACGTAATCTACGTAGACAAATCTCCACTACTCTCACGAGTTGTACACAGAATTCCTTCTCTCTGAAATATCGTAAAAGCGAAGTTCTGTGCATTTGTCTCTTTCGTCAGGGATTTTACATTTTAGAAATCTAGGCGTCACCGTGCACCGTACAAACGTCACAGAAACCTCTCCTCTTATTAAAGGCGTTCTCCCTTCCGGTGCGTTGTCGTCTTTCAGAAGGATTGTTGCCTAGCGTTTCTTCTGTGTGTTGGTCGCACCAAACACCCTTCCTTCTCTCTAAGGCTAATGGATGTGTTGGCGCCAGTGTCATCTGTTCAGTGATTATTCTTCCGCAAACGTCACAGCGTCGAGCGAATGTATTACGAAACAGGGAAAGCCTATTTTCAATCCGCAGGTACAAGAACAGCCTCACCGTCTGTCCTAATCTGATTTTATATCTGAGAAGAACATCACACTTTATTCAGATTTAATTAACTTTCCAACTTCTGCACATTAGTGCCAACCGACCGGTGCACCGTACTTCATTAGAGGGTAAATATTGACAGTCGTGAGTTTGAACCATGGAAATTTAATGTTGAGTACTTGAAAGGTTTTTGGAAATAAAGAGATGTCAAACCTAACTCTTTCCAAAACCTGAAGATGCTGAACAAAAGAAAATACCACACTTATAATAATTTTAAAAAAATAAAAAATGAATTTTTATCATAATTGAGACTAGAGAGAATTATTCAAAAAATGTACGCTCAAATCTTTTTGCCAATGTATTTTTTTGTCTTAGTATATCCCACATCTCCGAGTGTTGAAAAGCGTCATATTTGACGTCACATTAATGCTAAGAAACGTATCAAGTACCTAAGTTTCAATTTTAATGGCCCAAGCACGCGAATATTTATTATGCTCGGTGTTTGGATCGAAAGGAAACAGAGAGCTGTGTAGTTAACGTGTTAAGATTAGAGTCGTGGTTTCATCCTCTTTAAGTTATTATGTTAAATCCTCTCAATCACCATCATTCATCAGGATCATTTCAACAGGTTTGTATTATCAAGGATATGCGACCGTAATATCTTGTCGGAAATTCCCGCTCATTTGTTTCCCCATTCATGCCCGCAACTAAGAGCAATGGAAAAAAGTTGTGGTTAACTAATTGACGAGACCTGTATTTATAGTCGTTACTCAGATATTTACTCAAGACTCGTCTCAAGAGTCGATCGTGTCTTGAGACAATAAAAGGATTTTTGAGAATTCATGAAGGGAGTAGAGATCGCTTGAGTAGCTCTTAAGCGTGCAAATCGGTGCTTAGCTGAAGCGAGATCTGAGACACAATTCATGTTCCGATACAAATATTACCAGACATGGAAAAATTATTCCACCGTAATAAGCACTCTTGAAATGTGTCGCTTGGCGTGAAGGCACTTTTGGAGCTATTTCAACTTGCTCAATTATGTTAAGATACTAAAATAAAACGTTGTATACAGTACATTCCTCTGTACAAAATTGACAACGTGCATAATTAAATAAATCATCAAAATAATGTATCAACTAGTAAAAGACTGGCATTGGTATATCGTAGTATTCTAAATGACGTAGCAGACTAATTTTTATTTACATGTTTGTTTGCTTATGTCAGCCATCATAAGATCAATGTAGTTTGTAAAGAAATGAATAAATTAATTATCTTGACAACATAAAACAAGAACGTGGAAACTACATAAATATTTTTTTTTTAAATTGATGAAAAATAATGTTTCCACTAATTAGTAATCACAAATTTAATATAAGTTAATAAATTATATTAAATTTTGTAAGATACGGCTCAGAAGAGAATATTAGAGGAAAATTTGTTCAAAGAAATAATTTTTCGTTTTTCATTGGTAAACCAAGTTGCATCCTACGCGAGTGCAGAATCAGCAACTTCTTCCTTTATGCCGTATTGAATTAAGTTCCCTCTTTTTGCCCCCCTTCGTTATCCATTCTATTCGAAATCGGTTATTTGGAGAACAGAAAATGAGTTTTGGAATGAATTAACTACAGCATACCTTCGGTTTATCCAACGCAATGCTTATTAGCCTGAAGGGGTTGGTGAAGGTTATTGGATGAGTAAAATGAAAGATGAAATTACATTTTCACATACAACCCTCTCACAAAATCCACGAGCGTTGGAAATATTCCTCCGTTACCATATACACTGTTTTCATTGAGAAAAGTTCAAAATCACTTTAAAGAGCTTGTCAGATTTTCATCCTTCCTTTTAAGTGAAAAGATTAAATGAATTCATGGAATTTATGATTCTATTCTTCGGGTAAAATATGTTTAATATATTTCAATATATATTTAGGAATCAGAAAGAAAATCTCATCTTCGTGAGTACAAATCAAACACAAGTTTAGAAGTTTCTCACAGCGGTCAATTTGTCTCATGAGTTTGTATAACATGAAAAAAAGACTCTAAAATATTATTTACTTTTAAATATAAAAATTTATGTCTTGGTTTTATGTACCGACTCCGTTTAATGTTTTGTTCGCATATGTATTACTTTTCTATTTCTAATTTTGAGATTTCTTTTTTTTTTTCAGTTTACTCCTTGATGTTTCCTTGATTATATTGTATTTTAAGAGTGATAATATTTAAGTTTTGTAATTTTTTATATACCTACAATTAAGTGGAATGGCAGATGATGGCCTGACCTCTTTTCGCCAATAAAACTTCACTTCAATATATTCTCTTTTCATTACAGGAATACATACATAAAATATAACTTTAATAATGACGGACCAATCTATAACATATATTAAAATTGTAATACTATTCTTTACTCTGAGTTATATAAAAATACTAGCTGATTACCCAGCGTTGACTGCGATTTTCTTCGACTAACCTTCTTTTACTCAGGAAAAAATAAACTCTATCTATTTAGTAAGATCAAAATACTTTTATTTACTGTTTTTTAAAGACACGAAATTATTTTTAGCATTATCCTAATTCATAATAATTTAAATTTAGTACAAAACGTGACTGTATACATTACACCATCTCGCGGGAACCGCGCCGGTGGAATTTTCGCTTCCGAGACATGACGGGGAAGAACCATTTCATTAAAACGTTTGTAAAATCTAAACTATTTGTCGAAATTTTACAATTTAAAGACTTTTTATGTTTGTTAAATGCACAAAACAAATAGTTCATTAAACATGATGATAATTGATTTTTTTCTTCTGAAATAATTCTCTTAAAATGAAGTATTTTAACACTTCTATTTTAATAAGGATTTATCGATAATTCAGATTAATATTTGTTGATAGACATATGCCGACGTGATAAGGTAGCAAACTGGCACACCCGACCGTGTTACGCATTTATATATTAGTATGGATTATACAAAGGTTCATGTTACATAAATCTATAAAATTTGGTATTTCACAAACTCTGTGAAATTATGTAAGAGTTTTGACTAGACCTTACAATTTCTTTCTAGTCAATCTCGAAGGGAAATTAAAGGTTATTTCGAGAAAACCATACGCAAATATTAGCAGTTTATTGGGCGTCGCCTACGGAAAAGCCTAGGGAGTGGGATTTTTTTTGTGGAGATATCAATACATTACAGTGATTTATTGTTGGAAAATTTACGAAATCCACACTAATATATAAATGTTAAATGAGAAATTGTGTCTGTTTGGTACCTTTTCACGTTTAAACCTCTAGACCGATCGTTATGAAATCTGGCAAGAAGATACTAACGTCAACAGTCAGGTGAAAATTGCATCGGACCGAGATTCGAACCCGGGATATCCTGCTCTGGCAGCAGATGTGCTATCCACTGCACCACCCGCCTCGACTCGCAAGTCCGAAAGGGGATGTGACCCAGGTTCACCGGACCAGGCCAAGTGGAAGTTGCGTACGGACTTGGGAGTCGAGGCAGGTGGTTAAGTGGATAGCACACCTGCGGTCAGAGAAGGATCCCGGATTCGAGTCCCGGTCCAACGCAATTTTCACCTGACTATTGACGTCACTCCTCCACGAGTAGGTACTCGGAAGTTGAGAGTTAAGAAGAAGTTTGGGTGTTCCGGAAAACAGGTTAATTTTTCTTAAAAAATTAGCGTAAAAAAGAAAGAAAATGGTTTTTGACGATAAATGTCGATGAAGTAGGGAAACAATCCATTTTTGGACAGGTAAATTTGCTTACGCTGCCTAAACGGTTAGAGATTGGTGACTGCTATGAGAGGCGATTTGTTCGCCTCAAAGAGGTCGACAAATTAGAGTCAAGTCCCTAGAGCATGTCAATATACAAATGATAATCTAAATCATGAAAAAAAGTTATGAAAGTGCAAATGGTCAAATACTTTAAGTTAAATGAGTAATTTAAAGAAATGTATAATCATAAGCAAATTTAAGATAAAAAGTATTTAAATCGTAAAATTTGGGTAAACAGTTTATTTTACAAGCATTTTAATGATATTGTAGAGCCGCGCTGCCGACGTTTGAAGTGAAAATACGACGGGCGCGACTCCCGGCGAGTGGGTTTGTTCTAACTTACTACCGAGAAACTGAGATGAAGAGAGAAGACACGACGTTATGTCAGAGTTGGACTACCATTGGGGTAAGGGGGACGGGGTAAACAGCCCTATATCCCCATGGGTGGAGAGGAAACGGAGAGTCTTGTAAAAATGTTTAATCGAAAAAGACGAGTTGTTTGGATTCATTTTTCTCTCACGTGCTTTCTCAAGGGTGGTTTCATCCAAGGATATATTTATTCCTGCCACTGGAGGTGAAACTGAAAATTTGGAAGTTGTACATATGATTTTAGAAACCAGTAAGTAAAATTATTTTGATTTTTTTACCTGAGTAAAGGAAGATTGTTCAAACAAGTAAGAAAAATCCCAGGCAACGCCGGATACTCAGCTAGTTCATTTTATTACGAACTTTGGGAAAAAGTGTGAAGCGCCTCGAATAAGACTAATACAACACCCGGGAGACTGGGCGAGTTCTGCTAATAATAATAATAATAGTGATAACCTTCTTCTGCAACTTTTATTGCTTCACAAAACTGCAACGTCTCGCTTTCTCAGACCACCATCTGGCTTGAGCATTATTTCATTATCGAAATGGATTCTGACAAAATGGAAAACCCGTTAAAACTTCGCCAACATATTTTGCAGCTATACAGTGAAACTGAAGTTAATGGAAGAGAATACCAACTCAACAACGAGTGAGACTTTTGGCAGCACTGCATCTAGAGACAATAAAACAAGAAGTAACAAAAACCACTTCTCCTTAACAAGGAAACACCTGAAAATCCGGAACAAAACGCCTATGAGGATCATAACGACATAAGAATAGAAAGATATGAATTTATAGTTACTCTTACAGAATTCGGTATTGATCCAACAAGCCGCTTGGTAATTCCTAAACATAATAGCTCAAATAAGTTGGCAAGGACTATTAGAGACTTGAATGAAGATGTACTGCCACACTATATCCACGGGAAAAGTACGTTTGATGGCGTGCACACTGCGTTTTACAGTACAGAGGTCGCTGCCACAAGATGTAATGGTGCGAAATTTTGGCGTTAAACAACGCTCCATAAAATGGAACGAGAAAATATCACTAATAAGGGACAGACGACTGACGAATTCAAAATGTGAATCACTTTAATCAATATAAAAATATTTATTTTTAACCACAAATCTCGACAATAATAAGAAATATAATTATTAACTTACCATATTACATTTTTGATTAGGGAGACCGGGGCAAGTTTTCCAACCTTTTATAATTTTATTTTTGTATTTTTATCTATTTTGAGGTAAAGAGGATATCATTATATTTCGTATACCTTTATGTACAAACTATCACAAATTTATTTTCAAAAAAGTAAATTAGTTTTTGACAGCAAATGGTTACGTCTGGTCATGTTAAGTTGGAAAAAGTGCCCCGTATGTAGGGCCAGTTTTCCAGCCTACTAAAAATGTTCAGGGGTAAATAGAGAAAGTAACTGGATAGAGAAAAGAAATGCCACTTAACAATTTTAAAAAGACGTATTTAAACATAAGTCGTCATTGTCTGAATCACAATGAAGGAAAACAAAAAATGTAACATCCCTATTGGTGCAGTCTTCATGCGCCCATTTCGTGCACCGCGCCTACTTTTCTTTTGCCTTAGATTTGGCGTAAGTTTCAAAGCAATAAATGCATAAACAATCTTCATCTTCTTCATCACTTGAATGTAAGCTTTTTATACCTATTTTAGGATTTGATGTTTTAATGCCTTTTACATTTGAAGACGAAAGTCCAAACAGCTTCCTGGCCGGGATCGACTTTTGTTTTTTCTCGCGTGTTTTACGTGATTCCTTTTGCACTTTCCTTTTCTCAGATAAATCGTTTTCCATTATCAGCTGATTTCTATCTGGAGTATCAGTCAGTATACCTGACTTCCCTTTTTTCTTTCCATGCCGTGTTTGCTTCCTAGGTGCTGCTTTCTCAAAAGGCCTAACTTTTTCTAGAGTAGGCCAAGTGTGTTTGTATGTAAAAGGAACGCCAACTTGATAAGCAGTAGGGAACGTTTGAGTGGAACTCGAAGAAACAGTTTCTTCGGAAGTGCAAGGTTGCGTTGGTGTAGAAGAATTTGACACTTTCGATGGGTTTGAATTGAGGCTTTGAACAGTCCATTTTTCTGATATTTTTGAAGTCTGTTCAGGATTGTTGGTGCTTTCAAGATTTGGTAGTACGGTTGGAGCTGGCCTGTCAGTAAAGTAGGATGGCATAAAATCTGAGTCTGTAAATATTTCAGCATTCAGTGGGAAAATTCCCGAAACTTTAAAACCCGCTATACTGGTGTTGAAATTCGTGCCCCGCATGCTCTTGGAAAACCTGCCCCGTTGCCATACGGGAACTTTGACCTCGACGAGTAGCTGCGTAAGTTATTTGCAAAACTAACGCGTAGCTACGTGAAGAAAGAAACTCCTTTTTAGTACATGCAATGTCAAAACAGTGAGTTTAATACTAGTAACATTTATTTTAAGTTTCAATAAACACATGAAAGTTTACTCACCGTTGAAAAAATGAAGAAAACTGCTTTACCGACGACGTTACCAAACAGCTACCAAACTAAAACTTTGGTAGATGATATTTGCAGTGTTGCTTCTTCAGTCAGTTCGCCCGCTGGCGTCATCTAGCGGCTCATTTCAAAACTAAAGCGAGTTGGAAAACTTGCCCCTTTGGAAAATGTGCCCCTGTCTCCCCTACTTATTAGTGGAAACACATTCTTTATTATTTTCCTGTTGTATTTTATAAATTTTTATATATTATTATATTTATTTATTTTCCTTGTTGTTTTTTTATTTTATGTTGTCCAGAATAATAATGGTATGATTCAGAAGTTAACATTGGATGTCTCACCATGTTCTCAAATGAAACACGGGAGAAAGAAAAGACAGTAAAATGCATTATTACCGAAACAAGACATGAAAAATACGGTTTTCTAAATGCAATATATATGCGACCAAATATTTTGGACAAATTATGTATAATAATATATGCGACAAATTATATCGAAATGTCGTAGACGCTGCAGTCTTACGCTTCATCTCGTTAATAACAGAATTCCTTGTTCAATATGATGAAATAAGCTTTCTGCAAAAATCTCTCAAAAGGTAGTAACAACGCAGGAAACTTGGAGTTGTCTTTACGCATTAATTTCATATTACTCCAATCTAATAAATCAATTAACAGTTCAGTAGTCACTCGCAAGGGAAGCGCGGACTACTCGTGGCTACACCCGACTGTAACCCTAAACCATACGTGGTAATTTAATTTCGCATGGATTCGTACGTTCGTGAAATACGTGCGTAAATGCAAAACCTTCAACAAAATGTTTCATAGAATCTGGATCTGCCCTTAATTTTTCGGACGCAGATTTTCTTAACTTCAAAACACACAGTTTAAACTGATTCTTGGAAGGAGTGAGTTTCAGTATATAGAGAACTGTGCACGAGATAAATAAGTTATAACAACGTTGCATCCAATTAAAATAATTGATAGATCATTTGCGATATTGGAAATTGCATTCGCAATACTGGGGCCGCACGCGTCAGTGATTTACTTTGCAGATATTAAACTCTGCTCTCGTAGTTTTATGTGCCAAACATACAAGATCAACCAGAGTAAATGATAAATATTTGAGAGGTTTTTTTTTTTTCGAATGCAAATCTTACTATTCTATTAATACTTCGAACTTACGAAAATGGTGGAAATCGGCCTCGATGAGCATGCAACTTTAATTTTCGTTCACCACTCGAAAACAGAAAATCACACCTTTTCCTTGAGTGGGTATTGTATGTTCATTGTGTATGGTTGGTAAGAAAGAAAGGGAATATGTAAATGTGATTAATTTTCCTAATGATCATCATGTGCATTAAAACGCAAATGTCCCAGAGATTATCTACGAATGGTGTCTTGTAGGTGAGAAATATCTCGTAGTATGTAGTCTTTGTCAAGAAATCATGATAATATCCCCATACTAGTGGTTCTGTAAAAAAGTTCTTTTATTTCAGTAATTTTAACATAAAATATTATTTCCGTTTTATACTATTTAAGTTCGTATTATCAATGTAAAAAAAGACGACCAAATAAATAAAAATCACAGTTCAAAAACTCGAGTGCTTCAACAAATTTTGGGTAGGTGATATCAAATGTTCATATAAAATGCAATTTTTGATCAAATTCACACGTTTTCTTCAGAAATTTTATTAATATGCTCTCTGGAAATTTTGTAGGCCAGCAATTATGAAAGCAAATTATAATTTTATCAATATATTTTTTGTGGGGTTTTAGGGCTCGTCATCGTCAAGGTCATTAGAGCCCTTTTTTTTACTAATATACAATGTCTATGGTACTCCCCCTCAAAATCACAAACGAAGGAATTTACCGGCAGATTTCAACGCGGTTTGCCGCACCAACCTAATCTCGTGTATCCCATGACGATATACCTCTGACTGAAGCGGGCACTTGAGATGGCAGTAGTGGCGCGCAAGCCTCTCTTGCTAAGGGCGTCTGAACAACGGCAAGGGCGTCAATGTGGCCAAACCGCCGCCGGCAACATGGTGCTAATGCGTGAAGTTCACTGGTAATTGACACATGAAGGAACTAAAAGTGTTTTTATGCAGTTTGAATGTCAAGAAACCTTTAATCATAACAGTAGTATTCATCCACGTCTCCGGTGCTACGCGACGTGTTACAACATTGTAATTTTATATTATGATACCAATAATTTGAATATTATGATCATATTTTAAACTTATCCATTTTTTCATTTTTCATTGCATTATAATTACATTTTTTTAATTCTTCGCGAAATGTTTTTTAATCGTATTTATTTAAGGTCTTTATTCGTCATTTACAAATTTATAGCTGTTCGATTACATTTAAAATGACAAGAACAACAAATACACCGAACACTCAAATATTTCGCAGGGCATTTTATTCAAATTACAACAAAGAAATCACATAGACCAAATAATCAAATATCTCACTTCTTCCCACATATCAGATAAGGGAGGTCATTGGTTTTTAAGTTATGACTTATTCAAGATATATGGATCGGAAATTGGATGCAAGAAAGTGTTGCATCTTTTAAAAATTACGTAACTCGATGTTACGGTATAAGTTTGATGATAGTGAAGAAGAATAAAGAGGCATGTTTTCTTTCTTCCTTGATTATGTTTTGAGTGGTTGGTAGCAATGAGTGCTATCAAATATTTCGCATCTGTTGGGTGCAGGTGTGGAGAATTCTGAAACTTTCCACCAGACGTCTCTCGTGTTGCTACGCATAGTTACCTCAAACGTTTGCTCTCATTAGACTTACGGTGAAGCTGGTGTCTAGTGGTGCTCCCATTTCGCCGGGTCACTAGCGCAGACAGCGTTAAGTGCTTTCCTTAGTTTCACAGAAGAGTTTCTCTTTCTTCAAAGAACAGACTCACTTTGACACAATTCTTCGCTTCTATTTTTGTCTCTCCACCGTGTTATAAGGAATGCCAGATCTCCAAGTAAAAACTGTAGGGATGAAACACATTAATAGGCACAAAAATAATTTAGGTATACATGTTCCGAAGGAGATAAAATGACATAAAAAAAATAAGAATACGAGACAGAAAGGTGTGAAAAATCCTTTTACAGGGAGAATTAAGAAAATATTCGAAGTTAAACAACAAATTACAACACTTCTTCAAACACGGCCCAGTCCCTCTGTGGCTCAGGTGGTAACTTTCTAGCTCATCACCAAGTCATCCCCGGTTCCCAATTCCCAATTCCCGGTGTGGCCAGAAAAAAATTCTAGTTTTTCACATGAATGTCCCAGTTCATAAAGCTGTGACTACTGAAAAGCGAACCCTCCTTCCTCTATACAACACCTAGTAGTATCAATAACTCTTATTATTTCTAACAACTCCTACTAACCCCTCCACGTGGGCCAATTTGTTTGTAAACTCAGCTAAGCGGCTCCTCCTACTAATAGCCGACCACCCAACTCCTACCTCCTATCGCTCCATATAGATAAGCTTCAACAGCATGCTACATTTCCCATTTACAAATATTACAAAAAACAGTCCACTAGCAGCGATACAGACCTCGCACCGACGTCGCGAGGAATCGCGGGACTCCAGATAGAACATAACACGTGGTCGTCAATACACGATCTACGTCACTGTTAATGGGCAGAAATTGGAACATGTTTTAATTTGGTGTTTTTGATCTTTTCACATTTATGTCACTTTCTCAATTCCCCAAATAAAGACACTTTTTACACGGTTTTTCTTGTCTTCTGTTCTTACACACTCTGTCTTCGTTTCTCTTTATTTATTTCATTACGGACATGTGTACCTTCATGATTTTATGTTCCTGTTAATGTTCTCTATCATCCCTCCAATTTTTACACAGAGTACTGTGTCATTCTGCATAGTACGTGTGATGGTGAACAAATGTAAGCTTAATTTTCTATGCCATTTCGCGCATTATTTTCTTAAACCACTCGCTCTGATGGATCGAGAGGATGCACTCGCATGCACCCCCCTCTGAGACCCAAATTGTGCATATTTAACGTCCATTTTTCAGATTCAACTTTCCGGTGCTCGCGCATAAGAAAAAAAGTGAATTGTTTATTTCTTTATTTTATGTCTTATGGCGAGGTTCGGGCCATTTGGCCAACTCTTCCACCTAACCGTGACTCAGGTGAGGGAACTGAGAAGGAGAGATGTTGGGTTGCCTGGGAACTTATGGTAACGAACAGACATTTGTCTGGGGCGGGAAACCCCAGCTTAAAACCTCACCAAGATCGGTCGAGCAGGATTTGAACCCACGCTCTACGGCATCGAGGAGCGAAGACACTACCGTTGTTGGTGGTCACTCTCTTGAGGGCACTCTCATGAAGATAAAATCCAATTAAATCGAAGTCCAATTAAATTTCGTTATTTAAGTGGTATTAGTTATAATTAATTATGGAAAGAAACAAGATTTATAAAAACGAATACATGACAATTAATTTGGATCATTTTTAAACTTATTAAACAAAATTTATTTTGGAAATATTTTTTTTAGTATTAAGTGCAATAAACACTGGTATATCCTGAACTAAAAACTGAACTAGAAATTCTTCTCGAAGAAACAATCAACAACATTTGCTTACCCTGATGTGGAGCTAAAAGAATAAATAAACATTAATTAATTAAAAATAGTAATATATAAACCACAACAATGCATTTTAACCGTTCAAATTGCCATTGTTCACTTTCACTTATGTAAAGAATACTTGCTTGAGTCATCGTGTATGCAAAAACACAGTTCTGTGCAGTATTGCAAAACCATGGAAAAGTTTTTACGCTAACTCATACACTGTTAATTATTCGAAGACGTGTAAAAGGAAATTTCGCAGAAGACGTATGTAGAGCAAACATGTGGTTACAAACCTAATATGGGCACAGGAGTGTAAAAAAAAGAGTAATCCACTCAGCGTTTTTCCTTCTAAAAATTTATTTACAGTTAATTAGTATAAACGCACGCGTATATTTCTTTACGACCCGATGCCGTCCATTTACCCATTCGCGGGACCACATTCATCCATCTCCCTCGCTTAAACACATTCTGGATCCACCTCTCGTTACAGGAGAAGTAATAGTGTAAATGAGGTGTTAAGTGCTGGAAAAAACACTCAACCCCTTTAATCTACAAATTTTTAACTCTGTTTTACCTTGTTGACAATAAGTATGTATGACTAAGAATAGGGAGATAGCATAACTACAAATATAGCATAGTCAAATGAAGAGGAACGAAGTGACACAGTATACAGAAGAAGGATGAAAATCACCCTTGTACAGACTTCCTCAGCCACCATTTTGCCCTCTGAAGAAATTCCGGTAATTTTAGAAATTGTAGCTTATACCCACTGAAACGTGTAAAAAATTTACATTTATTAGAATTCGTACTTTATTCTTATACCATTATAAATTATAAAATCTTTTGTACTGAGTAATACCTGAAAATACTTTATGGAGTAAGAACTGGTTAAAACAATTAAATCAATTCCTTCATTCGTAAGTAAGAATGGTACTGTTTGTCCGGACGATGACTTTCTCTATAAAATTCAAAATTAGGAAAATATACATTGCTCATGTAATAGAACATAGAAGTTAATAGACATGAACAGACGTGTTTGTTCTTCGTGATTTAAAACGAAAAGTTCTGAAAGCCTTTTAGTTCTGCAGATGTCACAGTTATCCACAAATCAAGACTACGTTTTTGGACTCAAAGTTTTATTAGACGTTCCTAATTCAACAAAAGAAATATATAGGAAAAACCAATTACGCTGTAATTTCATGTAACAATCATTTTAAAAAAAGGAAATAAACTATTTAATTAATAAATCGCAAGAATTGAGTTTGCTTTTCATATGTTTAGAACATGTTGGAAGTGTCAAAGAGCGTTTAGTTTTTTCATTTTTTTTCAGAGATAATATAATTTCATAGCAACATATGAGACCTACATGGGACTTACTATCATGATGCACGCAAACAGAGATAGCTATTTTCGACAGTGAAAACACGAAAGATTGAATGCACGCACCAAATTCAGGTTATGGTCACTCGGTCTCAATATTATACGTAGGCAAATATTGATTTTTTTTTAATTTGTGGGGTTTTATGGCACATCGACATCTAGGTCATTAGAGCCCTAAAATTCTGTACAGGTAGAGAAAATGCAGTTACGCACTAAGGAGAGCCAACATGACTCTCCCCGCGTGTGGGACTCGCCGAATGACTCAACCACACCTACAAAAAACCCTCTTGATTGACAATATATCAAAACATAATCAAAACACTGAGGACAAAAAATGAGGGGAAAACAAAAAAGTGAGGGGGGGGACTAAAAATGAGGAAAATGAAAGATACCCTAGCCCTAATGCCGTCGGGATCGAAAAGAACGAAGAAGTGACCAAGGAAGGTCAGGAAAGAGAAAGAAAGGAGTCTGGCACAAGTGAGTGGAAGTAATGCCAGACTCAGTTCGGGGCCCCGTGTTTGCCAAAGTCCCCTGTGGGTGGGGGGGAGAGGAAATATTGAGATAAGAGTTATCCAGATAATTTCTTTTCTTCTCCGTTACAATTTGCTTACTTTCAAGTAAAAAGGTATTCTTACCGAATGCTTAGTAAGAATGAAAATTTGTAACCCGGTGTGACATTTTGCCAACCACTCGTTCAACTCACCTTAAATTAAACCAATGAAAGTGGAGAGAGAGAAATGGGCTTACCGTGCGAGCAAAAATGTAACCTTCCACCTTTTTTTAGTTTAAGACAATATATGATACACCGTGGGGGTAGGGAGAGATAAGAGGGATTGTATTATTTCAAATTTATCACACTCATAAAACATATTGCTTTGTTCAGATTAAAATATGTTTCAGGTAAGAGCATCAAAATTTTATGATTATGACAAACGATTAGCAGTAACATTAGTACTCTCTTTTTACTCCAAATCCTTATCACTCGCTACCAAAAATAGTCATATGTTTGCCATTGGTACAAGGGGGTGAGTAACCAGAGCGAACCTCGATATGAACAAAGCATGTAAAATTCGATCGATAACACAAAAAGATGTTTCTGCCTTCAAAAATTCCCGAACTATCGCAGTTTGTTATTGCTTTCGTTTCCGTCAGAGTTTGAATTAAAAATTTATGGAAAAGAACATGTGCAAATGTTGATAAAGGTATAAACATAAAACTACAATTTTCTATTTAAAAAAATTATGATTGTTATTCTTTTTTTATGCTTAATCCTTGTTTTTGTTTTCGTAAAAACATTATATCACAATGTTTCTATTTTAGTCACATTTCTGCGTTATGTAACTCTCAGTGGGATAAAATTCTCTTTAAAAATCCGAAGCAAGGTATTGTCTAATTTCATCCAGTACTCATCTTGGTAGAAAAATTTCAAGCCATATTGTTAAATGTGACCATATCGTAAAGTAGTCCAAAAATTAGAGTACGAAATAAGTATATTGAATGTAGTTTTTTTTTTTACACAAGCCACTCACTCAATGTACTTACCATAAAGGTGGGTATGGTGCATTATTTGTTAGCTGTACTCATTGCAAGCTCTATCCACCGAGCACAAATAGGGAAAGTACCTCCAAAAGACAGGAACATTGGGGGCTTCTGGGGGTCGAAGTTTGTATTTGTATTGAAGATCATTACAGGTAACAGCTGTTACTCATTTTTACATTAAAGAAAATAACTGATTTTTCACTGTTGGTCGACATAACAAAAATCAAAGGACACCTATTTAAATTTATTTACATAAAAATATTGAATTATTATTTTCATATAGTGCTACTTCTCCACATCGTATACTCACGGGACCATAAAATTTGTTCGATATTGAGAAGTGTCCATATTAGAGAAATTAAAGTTCTTCAAAAGGTTCTAGTTAACGAAAATAGTGGGCACCAGTGTTTTTAATTTATTGACAAAAAATCAAACAAATCTTCATTTTCAAAATAAGATATTTAAAAAGAGGTATCTTCGTCTTAAATTGCAAGGGAAAATGATGTAGTATTCCTTTGTAACTTAAATAATTCGCTGAATTGTTTTCTACGCTTCTTCGGATCGAACTACACAAAATTTGAAAACTCAATATTCTGGCCACAAAATATTATAATACGCGATCGATAGTTTAAGTGCTTCCTACGTCGTCGACGTTAGTTTCCCACGTATGTTGCAAATATTCGAATGTGTGATATATCGTTGGTTGCAACTTTGATCTTTGTTGGTCGAAATCTATTGTTGCGTTACATCTGCACATGAGGTATCAGAAGCTTAAAATGTAGTGACAGAATAAACAAAACGTTGTCTGTTACGAAGTAGAAATAGATACTTTTACATGAAACACGAGAGAATGTTACTAGGGATAGAACTACAGCCTGGCTGCCATCTGAAAGGTTACCAAATTTGGGAGAACTGCCAACCTACTCAATTGATTCCCTCTATGTTGTATACTACTCGACCCCGTGATGTTTTCGTCTTATATGTGGTATACACTACCACCAAACTTGATGAAATAACTCTAGGAGAGCCCTTAAATACTCTTTTTTACCCTTTGTAGTGCAACACAAAATTAACATTCCTATTTATAAAATACATTGCGTAAATTATTCAAAAATCTGAATTTATTTATCCACTTTCAATTAAATTCATTTTACAGTATATTCTTTGTTGTTTCCATACCGTTGGTACCGTGAGGCACGTGTATGTGCTACCAAACGATGATATTAATTTCAAACGACAATCACCGGCAGTCCAAGTTTTAACGAGTTTTGTTCCAAAATATTGGTGGTGGCAGCCCTGAAACACCAATCGAGTCCGCCATTTTTATTTTTTTAGTGCCCAAACTCTCAGTAACTTGAGTATATATTATTACCTTTTGTTTGTTGTGTAGTGTTGAAGAAGAAAAATCGACTATCTCGATCTTAAAAGAGAATGTTCAATTTTCGAACTTTTTACAGAATTTCAATACGAACGGGACGGGGAATGAATAAATGTCAGTTATTGAGAAGTATCCGTTAAGAGAAGTTTCACTCCGAAAATATAATAAAATTAATTTTATCATATTAATTGAACGGATATACAATAATATACCAATGGATATATGCAACTGGGTTTAGGGACTAAACTACACTAAACTTTGAAAGAGTAAAAGATTCATTACCATAATATGTTCATTAAAAATAAGTAGCCGTTTATTTTAGGTCAATATTGATAATTCTATTTCCACAATTAATTTTCTAGGAAGTTAGATATATACTACTTACTATCATTTTTCCTATAAAATCAGTAATTCATTAATTCCTAAGTGAAAATAGTAATTTATATGATCTAGAATATAAATTTAATTTCGTTTTATAAAATAGTGTATTCATTTCACATAACACCTTCATTTATTCCATGTACGTCAACAATAACTTGTCAAGATATTTCAGCTTTTAAAATTTCTTCTGATAATTATTTACTATTCACACACACTAGATCGGTTAGAATGCAGTTTTTCAGTCTTTTGTAGCATTAGGTACCGATCAAAATATTCGAAATATTTCCCCAGAGGACCTTTATTTTAATTAATAAGAGGTATTTATAATATGAGTAAAGAGGGAACAGCAGAAGATAGGATTTGAAGGAAAGGAATAGAAAATTCTTGGATAGAGCAAATTCTCTTCGCTGCTCTTTGCTCTGTTGTTTATATAAGCCTTGAAGTTTATTTTGATGTGGAATATGGAAGGAATTAGATCGGCGATTTCTGATAATTTCAAATACGGTAACTGATAGTTTCAAAATTGTACTTTTAAAAATGGATTTATAAAGAATTCATTAAATCATTTATTATACTGCCTGCTTTAATTGTGTCTTATTATTCATATAAGTTTAATTTAATCTGCACTCAACCTTGATACGGTTGTGTACATTAATTCTGTAACCCCATCCTTGCCTGGGTTTTTCTCCGGTTTTCCTTCGTGTAGAGGCGGATTTTATATTCAGGCTCTCTAGGCCCTTACCTAGGGGAGACAGTCTATTTTTAAAATTCATCTCGAATTTAGAGCTTTTACTAGGTACAATTTATAAACTGTAAATTCTGAATAGTCAGTTAATATTACGTACTTGTGAACTATATTTTTGTGTTTTATTAAATACTATTTGATCTCTACAACGATACAAAAAAATCTCTGCCTTCGCGCCTTTGATCGGAATTGATGGGATGTCTCCTTGTTTGCATCCGGAGAGTAAATTAGCTTTTTGTCCTCCATACGCGCCTGTAACTTCATTCCGGAGAGTATTACTTTTTTTAAAGCAAATTTATTGTTATTTCCAAATACTATTTCATACATTTCATTTATTTATTATTATGGAATGACAAGTACATAACCTCAAAGAATATTTGAGCTATAATCTGCCACATAGTGAGGGGCATAATGCCGCCTACTAATTACGTATTTGTGCGGTACCAAAAATAAAAAGGCAGAGAAATAAAAAATGCTGCTTCATTACTGAAGACGTGCTGCTCTTCAATTACTACGACGAACTAAATCAAAAATATTCCCATAACTCCCTAACCCCGATAACGGTAGCGTCTTCACTTCCTCGATCCGGCTGAGCGGTAGAGCATGGGTTCAAACCCTGCTCGGCCGAACTAGGTGAGGTTTTCAGATGGGATATCCCTCACCTACTCCAGATAAATCTCTGTTCTATATCATAAGTTCGTCGGCAACCCAACATCTCTCCTCCCCAATTTCCTTACCATAGTCAAACGGTTAGGTGGAAGAGCAGGCTTTATGATCTGAACCTCGTCAAAAGGAATAAAATAAATAAATAAATAACCCCTGTTCCCTCAGTACCGCCTAGTGAAGATTTCTTAAAATATGCTCTAAATCACCTACACGAGCAATATGCGGGATTTATGGTGTGTGACGTCATCACAAGAAAGTGTGTTCTCTTCTTCTTCTTTTTCCAGCGTCAAACAAGAGACTACAGTGTCGCCTCTTCATCCCTGCCCCTTGAGTTATCCGCGTAACACAGACATCCCGCTGGCAGTAAAAGTTCCAGACGTGAAATGTGAGCGATGCGGGAGAAGGAACTGTACTCGCAGACGATGCTCTTTCGAGCTTGGGAAGGAGAGTGGAGGTCAACTGTCGGATTGATAGAACTGTTCCACGTTAGGTTGAATTTAGTATTTCTAAAACAAGAAATTCTTCTATGAACTTGGTTTTATTTCAAGATATATGAATGGACACCTTTATATATAAAAGAACCACGTGTCAAAGTAGGAGAAATTGAACCATTTTTTCCTGTATTTTCTCTTTAAATTCGATATTTTCCTTCGTAACCCTTTCCTACTCAAAGTAATGGGTAATATCACATGTCCACAGAGTTAGCGAAGGAATGAGTTCAGCCTTTTGATTACGTAATATTATTTGCAAGTACACTTCAATCAGTGTGATTCCTCCCATTGCTGAGACCAATTCAAAAACACCCTGATTCTTCCTCAAGAAGATTCTGAAAGCCATAGATACAAAAGGAATACTCCAAAAAAACTTTCAGGGAAGGCCATTCCAAAATGGCTTTTGGTTACGTGTCACATAGGTTATATCCAAAATAAAGAAAAGTGTACATATATAGAATAACTTTAACGCATGATTCATCATCAGTGAAGAATGTAAACATAAATCAATCAATAGTGCATTAAATAGTGCTAAAAGAAAAAGTTCAACCAATAGAGATACTGGCTTAAAGTCAGATTTTCCGAACATCTTTTTCAGATATTTTTTTGCTATCGATGGGGAATTTTGAGATACTTAAAAGCGAACACATATTTTAATAAGAAGCAAGCGTGTTCAAAACCTTGGTGGGGAATAGTAATCAATTATTGTTCCCGGATTTGTACGTTCTGAAAGTGAATAAACACGAATACCATCATGCGATGCATTAACATTAGCCCCTTTTGACCCCTTGACAGTTTATATGTATGATACTCAAACTTTCTACAGAAGTGCTTTTGATGGGATTTCATTTTTTAAGGTAGTACATTGTATATTTTGAAATTTCCATACACTTCATTGAATTATTATATCATAGTTCCATGTGTTTTATGCGCCCTGATGTAAGTCACCAGTAGCGTATTCGTTTATCATGCACCTATCACACAACTCTAAATATTTAAGAGCACACAATTTCAAAAAGTTTACGAAAATAACTTAGGTACATCAATGTACTACCCATGGTTTCGGTATTTGCGAAAAATACAGTTAAAAGTGTATTCAAGATATGGATTCTAACAAAGCAATACACCAACACCAATCTTACAATCCCAAACAGACTTGAATCTTCGTCAAAGTGTCAATTCCTAATACCGCATTACGTCACCCCATATAGGAGAAAATGTAAATGATCGATATTATACATTGACTTAACTTGGCATCATCTGGTTTTAAAATATCATATATCTATTTTCCATTCGCGAAAATGAGTTCATAAATCTTATATTTGATTACAATCTACTAGTAGGTCTACTCTTCTATTCCCTTTTACCGCGTAGTAAGCAATTCGGTCGATAGAATTATCGCTTGTATTGATGGAAGTATATGACAAGTATACGAAATGAGATTCGGCAGAGAACTAGGATTAATTGGGTTTATTTCGCCAACAAATCAGCACGAAAGAATTCATTGTCAAAAAGAATACATGAAAACTCTTAAATTATAGAAATAAGAGGAAACAGAATCGGGAGATAAAGTTAAATGTCATTGACTGACAATTTTAAAATAGAAATAGTAATAAAAGGTGTAGTACACTTTAATTCAATAATGTTGAAGTAAACGCATTTCGGGGATGGTTAGTGCATACACCCTCATATACATTCTGGCATATGAGCGCACCAGAATTTATAAAAGGGACTGAGAAGGTATGACAGGAACTCATAAGAGAGCTATTGGGAAAGAAAAGTATATCATGAACAATGGCAGAGCAGCACTGGAATACGTCAACAGCGGGAAGGTGTGCAATATCGTTTCATATACATCAGCCTGTGGAATAAGAGGAAACATGGGGAAATTGATTATAATCTCACGCCATCGCTAACTGTACATGAGTCATATAATCATATCAATATCGTTTTGGTTTTGATGTCTTTTTGTGCCCAACTTGCTCATGCCGAGCACGTCACTGCCCTCTTGTCCATTTTCAAGTAGAAATACTTTTCCAATTGCTGATATCCGAGGAAAATATTCCAAACAAGGTACAGAAAAAAGGAAAATTGAAATTCGGAAACGGTGCAGAAATTCGGAGTCGCACGGAAAAGTCTTTTTCATGAACATTAAGATACTTCAAAATGCACATCACTGATCTTATCATCACAGGTCAACAGTAGCTGACGAGGTGGAAGTAATGTGCAGTATTTGGGAATCGAGACTGTTTGTGCAAAGGAGAGTATCCCTGCTGCCAGATCAGGCGTCCCTAGTTCGAGCCTTCATTTTCACCTGACTGAAGTTAATACACCCATTTCTCCTGCAGTAGGTTTTCGAAAGTTGATACTAATAATATTTTAATCCACATAAAAGTTCATACTCAAAAATGAAGCAGCCTATCACGTGTCTCTGAGCACAACAGGAAACGTAAAATCTTGATTCCGTGGTGACTAGACTATGGAATAATGGATAGCAATATGTAGAATGGCGTGCTAATCGGGGGATACACGCATTACCAAGTACATTTAGTTTGACGTAAAAAAGTAACTTGTAGAGATCAAAATATTTTATTGGTTTTTATTATAAGAGAAAACATTTATTATCTACTTGTCTTCATAGTTAAGGACAAAGCATTTTGTTCATTTTATTACAAAACTTTATTTTATTTCTCTTAATTTAATGACTGTTCTATCTCATTGCGTGTTATAGAAAACACTGGAAAATTACTCACTCGCTATATATTCTGAGCTCAGTGCAGCCAACTGAAATGGCAGGAATACAACTCGGCCGCCACCTAAAACAAAAAGAATATTTTAGAAAATATTACTAACAAATATATTCATTTAGTTTACTCACAATGCTCACGAATTCTAAAAGGAATCTTAAGGGGAACATATTAAAAATATGTTGAACATCGAACCCTGATTTGATAAAAAAGATTTTTTTACATTCATAGAATGATTACGTCACAAATATAGTGGAGCTTATGCATATTAGTACCATTCGTATTTATGAAGGTTCGTTATATTGTTTCAAATGAATGGAACAAAAATTATCAAACAAAAAAAGAGCAGATCACTCGTTTCCTTTTTCGAATCCTTTATTACGCCAAATAATTATTCATAAACAAGGGAATGTAACGTTTTTGAAGCCATGTGTTAATATTTCATTAAAAAATCTTAACATACTAGAGGAATGTGCGTGCGTGCTTTGAATTACAAAACTATGCTTCTGTTTCCAAGACAATACATTACGGAGTTCATTAGATCAGTTCAAAACGAAATCAGAGATCAAATGATTCAGAAAATTTCGCCATTAAATCAAATTACAATACAAATGACAAGATCAATATAAATCTGTGTATCGTTTAAATTATAAGTTTATTTCCTAGTATGAAATCAACCGTTAGAAAGACTTTCAAACGAACACTGTAATAACAAAGAACCGTTTCAAGCTCCTTGATAGCCGCACACAATTGCAGAGAAGCTCGTAAATGCAATCCATAGTTAAAGGGGAATGGAGTGCGAGTTGACCACTCTCCTTAGCCTGATAAGAACTTCTTTCTCTCGCTCGTACAGCTGGCTTGTACTCCAACTCCCACGCTGGTCACACCCGACTGGTCATCGACCGTCCTTTAGAATTAGAGGCGGTGAGGGGCAGCCGCACAGTGTTCAAAGTGTGGATATTATGGGACGAAGTAAAATGTGTCTTCCGACCTTCCTCGAACGATTATTTAGTGTGTTTTTTTTAACTACACAGCATTTCGACTCGAGATTGGTACACTCGAGAAAACTCCAATCTTAATTCTAGTACAATTAACGTCCATTATATAATCTAATTAAATAAAAAATAAAACACTAATTGTATAGTTTTTGTGAAGAGCTCACAGCGTTTCGACTTATTATTCGTCCATAAAAAGGTCGTAAGTGTTTAATTATTTATTTAATTAGATTATATAATGGACATAAATAGAGAAACAATGGGACAGAACTAGATTGTTAGTCATTTAAAACGGGTTTGCGATACCAGTATTAAGCACTTACCTATTGCAGAAATCATATAGGAAGGGGTATCATTTCATAGTTGCATTGAGGGGGGGGGGGGCGGAATACGAACTACAATGGTGATTTCACAATTTTGTGATTGTTAAAAATTATTAGACAACAAATCTTACGAGTTGTTGTTTTTTGCACGTAATATGTATTTTATTTGGAATGGATCTAACATATTATAACTTCGTAAGAACCGTGATTGATGCGGGCGCTAGCACGTCTTGCAACTATAGCAATGGCAGGTAGATAGCTCACTCATCTCCGTTGACCGATTTCACTATTTTACGTTTTTCTAGCTTGATTTGCATTTCAGTGATTATTATTAGATTTTAATATAACGATGCTTTCCCTGTCCATTGATTTTTTCCAATTTCCCTTATGTTACTGCCAATCATTGTTTTTTATACATCTTTTTGAGGTTAAATGCATGATTTTTCTCTGGAAAATTACAGAATTTTTCATCACATTTTTTTTCCAGTCACAATATCGATTTCCTATTGGTGAAACGATGAGCAAATGAGATTGTAACTAGACAGGACAGAGAACCGCATTCCTGGAAGTAGCATGCAAGGTTAGATTTCATTGTTGTCGTAATTTGGGTGTTGTAGGCTATACAAATAAGTGAAATTTATAACAATTTACTTGATAAGAAAAGTTGTGTGACATTTACTATACAATATTATGACATATTTGTGTAGTTTCTTCGTTTTTTGTAAACATTTTGAGTTTAATATCATGTTCAATTATTCTTTTGTTATAGAAATCTCCTAGATTGCGGTGAACCTCACCGCCAGGTAACAGATTAATCATGTTACGTCGAATGAAANGCGTAGAGCTCAAATCCCGGGTTCGAATCCCGGTCCCGTCTCCCATTTTCATCCGACGTAACATGATTAATCTTTTGTTATGTTTCATGTTACAATTTGTACCGCCTGACGACTACTTCAAACGAAAGTCGAAATGTTGAGAGCTTCTTATCACAGAATACATGCTGTTCGCCCATAATATGTCGGAAATCTTAAATTATTTAACTTCATAAATTAAATTCTTAGTTCATATGTTTTCAAAACACAGTATGATTGTGTCTATTTTAATCCCTGAACCTATTATAGTACATTACCTCTTTGTTCTTCTTTTATCCCAATTAACTTTTCATTCCGTTTTTTATTTCTTTTATTCCTTCCATATATTCTTTCAAATTTCGAAAAGTCTTTCTGTTTTAATCATCTCCGGTCCGAGGGTACTCATCAGTGTTTCAGTTTTCCTGAGATGCCAAGCTCTTTCTTCCCCATAGTAGATGTATTCCCAAAACACATGTTCTGTGTTTCCTAATTTTGTACGCAATCACAATATCATCATCTACTAGATTGAACCTTTTCAGATATCTCTTGAAGTTTCCATGGTTTGGTTTGAATTTCTGCAATTACCGCACTCTTGTCTGAACAATTTCATATGTCTTTCTGCGTAACAAACTTTTGGTATTAGTTGGTACGTACAAATCCCTGCCATAAGATGCTTTAACCCAATCTATTTGCCATGCACAGAGTAATACATTCGATTTTTTTTTTCTCAACCTTTCT
This sequence comes from Laupala kohalensis, assembly GCA_002313205.1. Classification (NCBI taxonomy): domain Eukaryota; kingdom Metazoa; phylum Arthropoda; class Insecta; order Orthoptera; family Trigonidiidae; genus Laupala; species Laupala kohalensis. The sequence continues at coordinate 705,058 of NNCF01127864.1, read as the reverse complement.
CATCTCGTTTAACTACTCTACCAACAAGTACAATTTATCCTTCATGATTCACATAGTTCATCGCAAAGAGTCTGTGTTTTCAGGTATTTTTGTTTTCTCTGAGCGGAATCTCTATTCTGCGACGTTCAGGAGGTTTTACATTGACCAGCACATGCGATAAATGTGTATTTTATGGGTCCTGAAGCTACTGTCATTATTAGATAAAGGATGGAAGCTTTTGAGCCACGTTGATGCGCAGTACTCCGTGGTTTACGAAAACTAAGCTAATAGCGGAAATGCATAGTGTAGCGGGGTCTGCCCCTGAGGCAAAGCCAGAACCTTCTAATTACAGAGGAGTTAAATGTAGGTGGTTCTGCTGACACATAATAAAATATTTTATACATCTAAAATGTTGATGATATTTAGGTTGTCCAGGTGACGCCAAGTAGGAATACAAATACTTAACGTTTCGACCATCGTACTGTCGTCTTCTTCAGAGCAATGCTGAAGACCACAGAACGATGGACCAAACGTTAGCTTTCTATATTCCTACGCGACGTCACCTGGACTACCTAAATACCATCGACTTTGGCCGCGGAAGCCTTCACAATCATCTAAAATTTTGCAGATGGATATAATATTACATGCTTATTTCGATCTAACAGTTTAAAAACCGTAGCTGTATGTGGCAGAGTACGTCAGGAGATGAAGTGTTGCAGGGTTTCAGAGATTGATTCAAGAAATAGAGAGTTGCAAAATAATATTATTGGTGCGTTATGCTACCTGCTAAGAGTCAAGTGACGAATTTTCTAAGTAACCATTTGTTACAAACTGCATCGTTGTAACTAGTTACTATTACTCATAGAAGTAGTATATATACCAATAAGAAAAATTGACTTTTGAATGATTTGACGATAAAAATGACGGTTCACAGCATACGACACTTCCGAGAACTCTGCCGATCCCTCCACCGTAGTAAACTCGACCTTTCCACAGTTAAGCTCTTAGTCATAACTAGAACAAGTGGAAATTTTATTTTTATTGAACATTTTATCACCATTTTAATGTTATTTTTTTATTTATAAAAAAAATTGACGATAATGACACTAAACACTATATAATTCAACGCTACAATTATATACGCAAAAATTAAGGGTTTGAGTGAAGTTTGAAATGAGATTTAATCATTTAGTAAGAGTAATTTTTTGATAACGTAAAGAATTAACATAATAAGAATTTTAAGAATAAACATTTCCTTCTCAAACCGCACATACATATAATATATCATGCCGTTCGTAACATTATCATAGCCTGGATACTTGTTTTTGCTCAGAATTTTCACCATGCTCTGTATTTCTTCGTCATCGGGCCAAATTTCATATTCATCTATATCCTCGTAATTCCTTTCCAGGGCTCTAATGACCTTGACGTTGACGAACTTACAAGCCCCACACACAACAAAAATTCATTGCCTGATTTTCCTTTTCTTCATGTCCTAATAATGATTTTAACCATTCATCTCCTGTATCTGCCCAATTCATAGTCAATTTCGTTTTCTTTTGTACATCACGTACCATTTGGTCCTTGATTTTGTCTCGTCCTATGACGTATGGTAATTCCCATATATTTTGACGAATGTTTCCTTCCATAAAATCATTCCAACTTTCCCTCTTCTTCTGCCGTATAACCACTTAATATGCTAATTGCTACCTCCTATATTCTTGCCACAGTTCCCTTCTCTTGGACTCATCCCTCGTCTCCTTTTGGAACATATGTCCTCTTTTATTTCTCAACCGTTTCTTTTCTGTCAATTCACGGTCCCACCAACGTTTCCCCCTCGCATATCCTTCTCTTCGGCAACAGTATTTCTTCACTTTCTCAAGCATTCTCAACCATATGTCATCTACTCTTTCATCTATGACATTTCCTGGAAATTCTGACCAGCAACAACTTCATCCAATTTTACTGAATTAATGCAAATCTACAGAAATATATTTATATTTTACAAATAAAAGAAAAAATAGGTTCACCAAAATGTTTGTATCTTTCATTTACGATTAATCACTTACTTCGATTGATGTGAGTAGAGAATTAGCACCGACTACCAAAGGAAAACAAAAGATGATCTCTCGCTTCTCATGTTCCATTCGTGTCGCTTTAATATTAACCCCGTTTCTTGGAAACGTTATCATTGGTGCATTTCCACCAAAAACTAATAATATTATCTAATATCTACTATAGATCTACAAGGCTTAAGTACGTCAATCTGCCACTAGAGAGCACCCAAACATTTCGTGATGATAAAAATATAATTACTTATTCATTACATGGAAAATCGCCACATAAATTCTGAATGTCGATTTTATAATTTTAACGTAACATTGAATCAATTCTTTACTTTTTATCAAATTCCTTAATTTGCACATGAACAATTCAATAATAATGTATTTGCGCGGGAGTGTTTTCCCTCGAGTTAACATGGGAAGACCCCGTAGCACTAGCTCAATCATCATTCTCCCTTCAGTCTTCGTCGAGTCAACATCGGGCCATAACTGCGTCCGTCATAAACATTTTTTGAAGCGTGTTGTGCGTAAGATAAAACTATACATTTCCTTCAACCATGTGATGCGACCATCTGGAACTGTCGTGAATATGGGTTTATTGTGATCATGGAAACAGTGTGATCATATAAACTTTAAATACTATTCATGGATCCACACACCGTCGATGCCTCCTGCATCTTCCAACTGCCTAGGACGCAGTTCACCAAATGCGCATCAGCAAATGCCACAAGAACGTAACTATAAGCTGACTTACGTTTCACTGGCCAGTGAAAATCTAAGGAAAAGTATGATCTTTCATGATCAATTTAATCTGTCTTCATTGACGAATTCAATAATATTGAACTGAACCTTGTTGTACGTAATCATGCCTCTTTTATCTTAAAATTAATGTCATGTGTTTAGCTGTAAGTTTAAGTATTATATATTTTTCGAGTATGTACATTCATTTCTTGGGTGTTTAGGTTAGATTTTTGGTGGGATTATCAGGGAACGTGTTTTTGTCATTTCTTTGTAAAACAATTAATATTTGTATGTCCATTGATTTATTGTTTGTTTTCATATAAAATCATGGTAATTCATGTGGTACTCCAAAGTAAAATCTTTTAATTATTAAAATCAAGATACCATCCACTCCCATAGCTTCCAGAGTATTTTGGGGGTACGACTCCTGCTCCAATCATATTACGTAGACTTAACACTCACGAGGTTCTATTGAAGCAATGCATTAAAGGCTCTTAAACCGAGAGGATTTACGCTTCCAATACCATTTTGTTCTTCTGTATATGACTGTTCGCCTTCATAAAGCAACAGAGTTGGATGAATTCCTTTGAGAAAAAGAGTTCTTTGAAACGGATTCATCTTAATATGTATTTGATAACAATTTTATAAAGGTTTTGTTGTTCACGAAAATAAATATAAATCATTAAACAGAACAGTAGAAGTTCGGTTAGAAGAAAAATAAATGTTTTTGTAAAAACTCTTCGTCGATAAAAATTTAAAAAAAACTGAATGATTAATGAGATAAATCTGGTTTCAATAAAATTTTCAATTACGCAAATTTCAGGTTACATTAATCTTCGGATAGAAATAAATATGCTCAAATTATGGTACACATATTGCATCTTTGCCAAATTAAATTACGCCGAAAGTCAGCCATGTCGAATAAATTATAAAATTGTTTACCACCATCTTGCATGCAATGTGAACTTCTGTCTCAAATATCTGTTTTTATATGCCGGTTCTAACCACTATCTTGCTTCACTCATCAGGTTTGGAATACAGCTCGAACTTCTAATTATTTGTTACGTTAATTTGTTATCGTTTTTATATCATAATCTAATCTAACCTTAGATACAAAATTTTGTCACTTTTTTTTATTTATATTGCAACCTAACCTAACATTTCTTTGATGATTACATTACTAAGTCGGTAAAAAAATACGTTCAGGTTAATTCTGATAGTAGTCGGTCGTAGGAACAACCTCCATCGTTTTTAATTCTTTCGACAAAAACACATTAGTCAGTATTATAATCGACGTAAAAGTTCCTCCATTAAGTTTTGTAAAAACATTTGTAGAAGGAAAGTATTGTTGAAAATAAAAAAACAATAAGGAAATATCAGCTTACTTTGTGAAAGAAAACATCTCTTTTCTTAAGATTAGTTTAAATAAACAGATCTTTTTAAAAATATTACAGATTTGTTAAAAAAAATTTTTTTTTCTAAACGTTGCCACCTAATGTCTGGTATGCAGAATAATAAATCATACATTAAAGCCCATTAATAATTGAGACATTGAACATTCCAGCATGCGAATCAAAGAAGTATGGACAATGTTGGAGAATTTTTTTCTTATTAATAATGGCGCAAATTTATGGGCACGATTATACGTAACAACTTCCACTAACAAATTAGTAAATCACAGGTTAATACAGAAGTTTAACACGTCTGAAGAAGTTTCCCTTTTGAAGTAAAATCTGGAAGACGTAGGGAACAAACTCTGTCAGATCATTGGCACAGCGGCTGCTTCGTGGTTCCTTACGACGTATTGGCATTTGCAGACTTTCTTGGCAACCTCTTGTTTCCTTCCGGGCACGACCAACGCGAAAGTACTTAAGTGTCGAAGTTATGGCAAGACTCAACGAAAAAATCTTGTAGTTTTTTTCAGATTTCCGGCCTCTACCGACGTAAATTCTTACTTGAGTAACTTTTATACTTCCTGTTTTATTTTCGTTTTACATTCTGATCGATCATAAAGGGTCTAAGTAAACGAAGTACTGCAATAGCAATGGTTGGCCGATTTTGAGATAATAATAGTTCTAGACGCTTTGATGATTATTGGTCACTAAAAAGTGGTTTTAGTCTGACCGTCAGAGTATTTCTGTGTGTTGCACAGACTATAGTGTAAACGGCTCCACCGATTTTAATCACTCATGAAATCACTACGTTTTTTTCAATTCACTACGCAACTTAGTTTATGGTCTCTCGCGTGGTTATATGAAGTTTGAAAATGCTTTGATACAATAAAGTTTATTAATTAATTCAGATTTTGGTTTCATTACATGTCTCTTCTCCCCTGCCCGTATCCTTGATACAGTGCATCTCAGATAAACCTAGAAGTGTAAAAGGATTTCGTATCAGGAAGAAGCGAGAATATTAGTGTCCTGCACATACGGTTTACATCAATTACTACACATGAGACACATAAAACTCCATATATGAACTAACCAGTGATGGATCCAAGGGGGGGGGGGACACGTGTCCCTGGCAAAAAACGACGTAGAAATAGATGAGGTTTTTGCGTCAAAAAAAATCAGTATACACATCGATAGCAACTACTCATAAAATCTGTGAAAAACGACAACTTCATGGGAAAAATAAATAGATAAATAAATTTATTGTCAAAAAAGAGGTACAAACTGCGTATTTTGCTTTTATATATTTCCATTCTCTCATGGGAACGTGCAATACTTCACCGTTTCTAGAATACTCACACTCCAGCGATATGTCGAGTCATTTATCTAATGGACTCAATAAAATTTTCAATAGAATGATAATCAAAAATAAATAAATAGAAAGATAGAAAATAAATAATTTGTTATTAAAATAATGGTACTTTATTAGTACAATAAATTAATGATGAAAATGTTTTATTGGTGTTCTTATAAAATGTGTTATAAAAACATTGTACGTTTCATGAATGATAGGAAAAATATTCTGTATGGGTCCCTCCCAAAATCAAATCCCTGATCTAAACTACGTTTCGACCGTACTCGTGATTCTCTTTAGGTACAACAATTTGAACAGTTTTGAAACAATTTAATCACACAACCGAAACAAATAATACTTTAAAAAATGAATGTTTCATTTAAAATAACTTCACAAGAACAGTATTCATGAACGAAATGTATATGTTCTTGTAATTAAGACGATATATTCAATAATCTGTATGATGATAATAGACGTTCTATAAGATAATTTATGCTGATCCGTTATTGCTTGTATGTGTATCATCCATATTATGATAAGAGCCTACCAATCACGTCAGAATTAGTTTCCGATACACAGGCGGGTCTCATTGCAATTATCTGGTAAGGTTCAACCGACACTGTGAGTTTTGACAGTTAAAATCTATCATTCTAATTGAAGTTTTAAAAATTCATCTCAGCTCGCAAGTTTCATTATTGGTGATATTAATTTCACTGAATTTTATTTCATGTCTCTTTTCCTTCTCTATTCAATCTCAGATGGTTATTTTTATGTTGAAGGTATCACGGGTTCTTAGATATTTCCCGAGAGTTATTGGTATAAGCTTCTTTTCTCTTTCAATACTTCTTTTCTTCTTTTCATTTTAAGGCTCCAGGTGCGTACAAAGGAACCGGTCGTAATAGTTTAAGTGTAGTTACATTCACAAAAACTTTTCATTGAATTTGGCACGGGTCCAATCTCGTAATGTTCGCTTCATAAATGGTTCGATTGCGTATTTCCATATCTGATTACCAGTTTATTTACCTTCTTCCTTCCTTCCTTCCCTTCTTTCCTGCAAGGGAGATATTTATTTCTGAAGTGGAATTCCGATTTTATACTGAAGTTTTTAGTGTCCTTTCTTCGTTTTAAGAGTTTCTCGAATTATTGGCTCCACAGTCAGACGAATTTCTCCGAAGCAATGCGTTCAACGCAGAGCGACACATACACTTAATTATAAAATCAAGAAAATCGGTCACTTACTAATCACACGACGCACCAAATAATTTCTAAATATTAACAATTAGCGATCATATTCAAGTCAGATTGAAAGGTGTTGAAGAGAGTAAAATAAGTAAAACAGAATGTTTCCACGTGAAAGATTGGAAAAATGATGGAGAACATTAGTAAGAAAAAGAATCACACAGGATCACATGTCCGGAAATTTCCCCGGGAGATAAGATGAAACAAGGTATAGAACATAAGACAGAAGAGCATGTAAAGCGCTTTAACGGAAGAATTGAAGCAGCGATGTAAGTGTTCAAAGATCAACAACAAATAACAACATATGATCAAGGTTCTGCCTATGAATACGATTTTTCAATGCAGAATTTTGAAACATTCCATGTGGCGTCGGTGCGATTATTTACGTGATTGAGAAATTTCTGTATCATCCCTATTTTCCCTCAATTGATGGCATACTTTTTATATCATTCTCGCCGATCCCCAATTCTTTCTTTATCGTGGTGCCATGAAATCTTTCACATTCGCTCAGTACTCGATCAGCATTAAGGAAGAATAAAACACATTTTCCGATCAGAGTAGCCAACAAACATACAAATATTTCCATTGTATGTCGAGGTTCTTTGTTCGCGGTACGTTATAGCACCCTTTACTATACAATACAATAAAAATATCGATATAGCTACGTCGTAACTCCAACGCACCCAGTTCTTGTTATACTATAATGAGCAGTAAGACGCTAGCATCGTCCCAGCACTGGCCGGGAAGGTTGTGATGGCCTGTCTGACTGGCAGATGCTTCAATGTGAAGCAGCCCGTCGTGGATAGGTGTCAGGGGATAATGCGAATACAGCTGGCGAGGGATGGACTTCGTTTACCAGAGTGACGCGTGAAACAAGACATACGGAGATGGCGAGCAGCAGAGTAAAAAGAAACAGAAATCTTCCTTCCCTTCTGGCGGCTACGCGGGTTCCGAGACTTACGTAGGTCGTTTTAACTTTACGGCTCAATTCGCCAAGGGTGTTCTAGTTCATTCGCGCTTGAAGAGCATTTAAAGATAGCGGAAAATAAAATGGCCGCTGTTAAGACACTGACGTCACAGTGAACGCTATAAAATAGTTCATGCAATGTCTAAGTGTATTCCAAATGCATATCATGTGGAACTGTGATTATATGTTAAAGAGCGAGAGGATTTCATAAAAAACATGTAAGCGACGTTGAAGTTCTCTGACACGAACATGACTCTGCATATACTGAATAAAGAGTAATTTGAGAAATTTTGTAATTGTGATTAAATGATTGACAATGCAGATTAAGGACTGAGAGGAGTATGTGAGACATCTTAAAATATTGATACAGCAAATAACTTTAACAGACAGGGCTGAACTGAGTGCATGGAATGACAAGAAATCACCTGTAAGAAATAGAAAACAATTATTGAATGAGAAGATAATGGAAAGAGGACACAAACGAGCAAATGAAATAACAATATTGGATAGATCTGCGTCTATTTTTCCGAGGCAGGAAAGGTAATGCTGGAAGAAACCCTGAAGGCTAAAATACGCACTTAAGAAACAAAACCAAGTAAAGATCAAATGTGTATTGATCATTGAAACGATTATTTAAAGTCAAATACCAAAGACCAAAATACATTTTTTTAAAATTGAAATTAACTTTAAGACAGCGGGAAAGTAAAGGGAATGAGGACAAACAGCTGCTAATGTGAGATAACGAATACACAGTTGCACTCCTTTTTTTGGAAGGAGTAGAGTATTTACCTGACGCAAGACTCATTGAACGTAAACTTTTGAACAAGACAATATCGACAGAAGAAAAGTATGTGATTTTCGAAGAATTCTGACAAAAACTTTTGAATTTGCAGCATGTGATGAAATACAATGAAGCGTAATGGAAAAAGGGAACAGCAGTGGAGTTGCAAAGAGTTAAACTCCCTATATTGTAATAAATAATTCGTTTATGAAACCTTTGTCATAATTTAACGGTAATTTCAAAAGAATAATTATTGGCTGAACAACGTCGGATGGAAAATACTGCGCAACGAAGAATGAACATTGTTCAAAGAGTGCATGTTGAGACCAGCGAAAACGAGAAAGTTGGCATCTGGTTTATCTTATGTGTAACAAAAGGAGGGTCGAACCTTTTTTGGGAAACGCCTGGCGATTCTGCTTTGGAGGTTGTCAACGCCGTCTGGCCATCCTCAAAGGAGGGTAATTAGAGAGGGTATTTGTCGAGAACCGAGGGAATTCCTAAGGAGAAAGGGGAGCAGAAGTATGGGTCTTTGTATGGGCTGTGACCTGTGACGTTGTTACGAAACAAAGATGCTAGATCACAAGGATAGATGCCATATCATTAAAGAGATGTCAGAGATTGGTTTATCAATGTGGAACGCCAAAGATCAACAACAAATGGGGGTAGGTCACGTGAAACATACTCATGGTAATTATTGGTTAAGAAAATTATTACACTGTAAGCGGAATTTAGCAGTCCTCCCGAAGTAGAAGAGGTGAGGAACTAGGCTATTTACAGACAGACAGATTATTATTTTTTAAATTTAGAGCAGCTGCTTCATGTCAGAGTATTCAGTCTGTTATTGACAAGTGGCATTTTGTCGTGAATTCGAGGACGCCATGTTAGGTCGTCATGATCTAAGTCCGACCTGTTATAGAACTTTGTCTGATATGGTGGTCGATTTTTACAAGTCTCAATAGTTTGGTGTCTTCATTACGACTATTAAATAAATGATCATCATCATTCGTCTCTATTATTAATGACTGATCGCATTATACATCCATTAGTGGTGACGAACAATGTTTAAATTCTCCGCAGAAATTGATCAATAAAAATCGTACCAAGGTCAACCAAGCATTCGAACTATAAGGACTGTATCTATGCGAGGGATCATCTCACAGATCCAAGCACCAAATGAAGAGGGACAGAACTTCCAAGATTGGCAACAAAAAAGTTAAATCTCAAGATAGCTTTGCCAAAACTCGAAGCCAGATCACCCAAACCACGCTCATGGAATGGCAAAACCGATGGGACAACGCAGAAGATGGAAGGACAACATACGAAGACATCCCGAAGATAACTTCACGAGATAAAACAAATGATTCCGGCCGCAGCAAAGCACGACACGGTTCCTGACTGGTCAGGGCTTCTTTAAGGACAACCTCCGCCTCATGAACCTGAAAGAAGACCCGTTCTGCCCGTATGACCACCAGATACCAGAAACGAAAGACCACATACTTCTGAATCGTCCACTATACCAAGAAGAGAGACATAAGTTCCAGACAGAACTAAGAAAAATATTTATAAGACAAGACAAACCTAACTGGATAAAGATGAGACAAGACTATGATAATTTCCAAACCTTGACATTACAAATCACAAATAAAAAGAAACAGCAATACTAACCATACAGACTTACTAACACCCTCAACCTAAAACCCCTAAACTTCACAACATCAAATCCAACTTGGAACAAAAACAAAGAAGAGACAACAACGAAAGAATGGAAGAAGAAACCCCACACCACAAGAAGAAGGATATGAAACGCATCAAAAGCTAGACAGTAGAGCCCACCTCCCTCCTCGAGGAAAGGGAAGGGCACTCAGCGGGGCGAAGTCAGGATCCAAAGAGCTGGATTCGTCCTGCTGAGTGACAGAGAGGTGTATAATCAACACAAGACACACACATAATTAAGGACACCACTCAATACAAGCCACACACACACAAAAGAAGCCACACAGCTAATTACCCATCTAATCACATGAAGTGCACGAACAAGGAGAAAAGCACGAAGAATACGACACAACGACTCCAGTTAAAGAAGTTCTTAGGTATGGAGTTTACACACACACATTCAAATTGAAAAAAAAAGAGAAAAAAAGATCCACGCACGAACTAAAACGGACTCCGTACTTATGATTTACAAGACATACAGGAGATAATAGTACATACGGAGACTGCGATAGTATTAGAAGGTAGGGAGAGGAAAACGGAAGAAATTCAGCTAGTCAAAAGAATTGATGGAATGCTTGCGGAAAGATTGAGTAAATTCGAAGATATGGTATTACGACGTTACATGGATTTATAAACGTCGTGAGCTAACTTCTAGAGAACAGATTGAGATTAATGGGTCATAAAATAAAAAAGGACATTAAATTTACCAACGGGAGAAGTAGTATGTGCTCTGGTCGAACCTTTTAATAAACTAAGAGAGACATTACATTACAGTTCACAGAAAGGTGACGAGACAAGGGATAAAATTTTGAGAATAGAAGACAAATTGAAGTCGTTTGGTGGGTGACACAGTACAACAGATGTCGGGGAAGGTTCTTCCGAAAAACGATAGGAGGATATACGCGGGGGTGGCAAAATTTAGCACAGGCGAAAATACTAAAAGCATTGTAATAATAGAGAGGAGAAACAACTCAAAGGTACAATATCTAGAACAAACGTTATTGACATGTATGAAGGACAAGACGATGACAATAAATGTGTGCGCGAAAAGAAAGACAAGAGAAAATAAGTTGGTACTAGTCCTAGATAATACAGGTTTAAAGAAAATGAGAACTTTGCTACAAGGCGATAGTGATATAGTACTTAAAGATACTTAGCGTCGGAAACCGACATTGATAGTGAAGGACGTGCCAAAAGGGGAGGAAGGATTTTTAACAGGGAAACGAGAGTAGAATTTAACTGGAGGAGCTAAAAACAGCTAGTAAACCGCATCCTAACGCGAGACGCAGAAACAGCACAGGATTGTGGAGCTAAATGGGGAAGATTTTATCCAAATTATGAGACAAAATAGGATATATATAAGGTTAAGATCGTATCGGATAGATAAATATCTAGAATCACAATGTTGCTATCGGTGTCAAAGATACTCACATATTAACAAAATTTGTGAAGAGCATCGAGAAACATGCGGATACTGCGGGGAAATTGGCCATAATTTTTCAGACTGTGTAAAAGAAAACGAACTGATATATATTAATTGTAGCAGACGTGGGAGGCAACATTGTCACTCAGAAGTAAGGAGTGCGAGGAATATATCGTGACAAAAAAAGAGATTGCAAGATATAACAGACTATGGGAAATAACCGTTGGCCTACACTGAGGGAATTCAAAAGTTTGATACGAATATACCAACAAAATTTACAGACATCAACGAAATCCGTGGGCTGTCATATATGTGCTGAAACCAAAAATAGATGTACTGGTATTAAAAGAACTTAGTAAAGATAATGCCCAATGATTTTAGTGAGGAAAGAAAATTTTGAAATAGTTATTGTAAATATGTATTATAATTTTGGCAGGAAACTTAGACAAAGGCTGAGATGGTTAGATAAAATTTTCAAATTTTACAGAAGAAATAATTGTAATTCGTATGGATAGCAACGCAAGAATGAAGTTGTGGAGAGACCGGTTCACAAACAAGAGAGGGAAGAATTTCGAACTGTTTTTAATAGACCATAATAAAAGATATTTTTAATATACCATAATAATAGACTACACACTGACTTACAATCTAAAACGTGACGAAATAAAAGTGTGGACAAAAGGCACATCGGTTGAGAACGATCATCTAGGAATTCTAGGCGAGGTTGGAGAGGAGAGGAATATCCAAGAACAAGAAAAACAGATACAAATAAGAATAAAAGATTGGAAAAATTCGAAGGAAAAAGTGAGGCGAACAGGGGATTTCTTAATACTGGATGATGCAACAATTTCAATGACAGAGAAAATTGACACCATTCAACTAGCATTGTACGTGCAGCATATTCTTGTTCCACAGGAAAAGGTAGGGGATAACGAGGAAAGCGCTGGTGATCGATGGACTTAACTATATGAAAGAAAAAGAAATATAAAGCACAACGACGCCAACGGAAGGAGAAGAAGATACACGGAGAAATAACAAAGGCATTGGGAGATTATACGAGATATTAAGGAGGGATTTCAAGGAAGCAATAAGGACAGAAAAGCGAGTGTTTTGGGGAATAGAAGATTCCCTATCAAAGAGTTGCAGGGGAATACCTATTTAGTAGCAAGCAACAAGGAAGATGATTTGGTATGGATTGACAAAAGAAAGTGACGAAGTGACAGAATGCTGGCAAGACTTGCGACATGACGAGATGAAACAACAGGAGCTGGAATGGCTTCAACAAGGTGGGGAAGGTCCAGAGATGACTCAAGAAGAACTCGATCGAATAATACACCTAAAGGGAGGCAAAGCACCAGGGTTTGAGAAAATAACTCTTGAGATGGTTACATCAACGTATGAAATATATGATACACAGCTTCTGGATTTATATAACCAATGCACACATGACAGGGATTTTCCAAAAGAATGGAAAATATGAGTGTTGCGGATTTGAAGAAGAAGGAAAGGGAGATTTGGCGAAGGCTAGCCCGTGTCGCCCTGTTACATTATTGCCTACACTAGGGAAAGTTTTGGACGGATGGCTTGGTGAGAAAATTGGGGAACATATAGTAGAAAGTGGATTAATGCATAAACATCAATATGGATTTAGAGTTGGAAACACCACGGAGGATGCAATACACGACTTAGTAAATGTAGTTGAACGAAGAAGAGGTAAATACGGGCTGCTAGCGTTTGTAGACGTTCAAGGCGCATTTGATAATGTCAGATGGGGAGAATTCTTACAAAACAATAGACTTGAATGTGCCAGGTCAATTAATAGACTTATTGAGATCTTTCTTAACTGAACGACATACAATGCTCACATTAGAAGGGGAAACAACATTAAAAAGAAATTCCAGGGGGTGTCCCCAGGGCTCATCTTTGTTACCTTTGCTTTGGAATTTGTTTATAGATAATATACTTATAACAATGCAAGAAAACCATGCTTACGTTGAAGCATATGCGGACGATATATGTCTATTTGTAGAAGGGTAAAACCGCCGAGAGATAGGCGAAATGTAATTATGCTATGAAGCTATGTGAAGAATTTATGGAACAGAAAGGATTGAAGTTATCACAAGAAAAACTAAGGGTATGTATTTTGGAAACAACAATAGGAAACGACGAAATCCAATAATTAAACTATGAGGAAAAAGCATCAAAATTGTGCGCACTAACAAATTCCATATTTCTGAAGTCTGATTTTACTCTGGTATTTCCAGGTGGTCTGGAGTGTTCTCCTTATCTAATAATGGAATTGTATTTGCATACTTCCTTTTTGTAGATTCAAATATAGCATCACTATATTTGAAACAATAAATTGACTATTTACAATTAAGAAATTATTGTAAATACTGTGGCATTATTACTGCCTAAAGGAATTGGAGAAAACTACATTTTGAAAATTTCACCTTGAGTATGTCATCTTTTTTTGGTGTTATGTAAAAATCCGTAAAATACTTCCCAAATCATACAAGCTCATAACAAGAGCATCAATGCAATTTTAAACGAGACAAAGCAATGAAAAACCTAATTACAGGTTACTAATTACGTTTTACCTACAACAAAAGAACACTATCACGCATCAAACTATATCAAGGGACTGACTTTCATTCAGTTGAAATATGAGTTTTTTTTAATATCTGAGAGACAAGCTTCAACATCGGATAACCCAGTATTATTATTATTGGCTTCATGCGGATATCACACGATAATTTTTGAAGTAAATGATGCGGTCTTTTGGTGTAAAACTGCGAAATGGTTCATAAAGTAATTTAGAATTGTTCACTAGATTAAGCGTAAATTAAGGCGATAATGGTGTCAACATGATGTGACACATTTATGGTAGTTCTGCCAATTTCACCTTGACTGTCATATGTCGTTGCATGTTCATGTTCCAGATTTTGTGTACTTGATAACTGTAACGCTCCTATATTTTATCATGAAACCCCGTGGTCGATATTAACGACAACATGAAATAAATGTATGTCAGCCATCACATGGTGGATAAGAAAAAAATTTCGATTTTTTACGTCGCAAACAAACATTTTATTTTCAAATATGTGAAATATTAAAAGGGTAAAGGGCAGCACCACTTATTTAGAAGTATATTGTTTATTTAGTGTATCGTAAAATTCCCTTCACTTCCACCATTCCAATTCGATTTTCGTTCTTAATAGACTTAGAAACACCATAATAAATGACATTGAAATGAATGAATGATTTCGTTTCGTCTCTGTTACTGCAAATCAAATAATTGTGAATAAATTTAGATTCAAAACTATCGATAGCTGTGCACTATCGTTACTTTTTTCTTAATATGGACAGGTAACAAAATGTGTCCTATTTTACTCTGCAGACTAAAATAAGGATGGATATATTTTAAAGTTTTGAATTCCAAACTTTGAGGAGTAATTCTACTACAATTAACGTCCATTATATAATCTAATAACATATATAATTAAAAACGTAAGACCTTTTTATGGACAAGTAATTGTATTATATAACTCGTTTCGACTTCTGGTCGATCTATAGAAAATAAAATCCAGGCAATGTTGAGTTACACGAAAAGTTTCATTTTATGTTTATCAAGCCTTGATATAGTGTACAAACGAGCCTGTGTAAACAGTTCATATTAAGTACTGAAATAAACATGTATTAAATGTCTGCGGCTCACTGCTCAATGCACCAATAGCTTATAACTGATAGATTCTAGAATGATATAATTGTTATTGATGGTTAAAGAAATGGAGTTGTGTCAAAATAATTCTTCCACGAGGTGAAATAGGTTACTCAATAAAACTCAATCCCGAGCTAGACTATGGAGGTTAGAAACGAGGAAAATTATTTTGATGATATTCAAGATCTTTGGCTTCGATACCAAAAATGATTTTCTTCGATCCAAACCGACAGACGAGAAGGTGAAAACAAAAAAGAGAAAAACGAACTGGAAAAATACAGGAGAAATCCAATAACTCAAATCCCAATTATTCTAATTCCCAATTATCCGAATCGTTTTCGGACAGAACTGACTATGTGGAGCCAAGAGTGTACGATAAGCCGAAACATAATGTCACAAGTTTTATAATCAGGTTTTACTGAACTTTCACGATCATACACGTTTTTCTGCGTCACCTATTGTAATGGAATTATTTTTTTAAATGTTAAATTAAGTTTCGTTTTGGAAATGGGAAACCTGCTATAGAATGACGCAAAACGTTTTAAGTAATGACTGATTTTGTTTTATTTCTAGATATTCGGGAAGACGTTGATGATGAAAAGAGCATTCTCACATGTGCCAAAGTGACTCTAACATTTGCATCGCGTTAATAAGCCACCGTCGTTTAAGAATAAGATTTCCTTCAGAGCTTTTTTGAAATTTCAATTAGTTTCCCAAAATATCCAATATTTTGCATGGTTGTAGATTCAAGATCCTTTCAATTGTATGGGCAGTAAATGTAATGTACATGTTGGAATTTTCTTCTCGTGGTGAATATTAGACCTTTCTTAGCTTGATCCGATTGCAAACAGGGGAATTTAATCTGATCCATAAAGTTATATTATGACTGTCCAACTTATCTTAGCTCGCAGACCATTTTCTATACACTTTTTATAGTCGATCGTACTAGCGCGGGATGGGATTTACCTAAAGTTATCCAGCGAATAAAACTAATGGGTAATATTTATTTATTTTTGGCATTTTTATTCTCACGTGGCATTTTTATTCTCATCAGAAAATATGTATTATTTAAAACTGGATAAACTAGAGAAAAGAGCGAAGCAAAAACCGACTAAACATTTATTAGATGGCTGGCAATCTCCATGAAATGTAAGCGAAAAGGGGCGAAAAAAATATAATTACATAAATGACTTAAAATTCGGACACAAACACAAAAAATGTTTCAGACCATCAAAACATTTACTCCACATCTTGACGGGACATGAGAATTTCAGAGCATATCTCAAAAGAATAAATAAGGAAGACACAGACATCTGTACATGTAAAGAAGGGCAAGAAAATACTATGGGATTGCCCATGGTATGATCCAGAAAAGGCAAATTACTTGAAAAACTACAGAAAATATGACATACTGTCTAGCAACAATGAGGAACAATTGATTGCGACAGAGACCAAATACAACTTGTTTGAAGAGTACGTCGGGCTTGGTCACCTCTTGTTCTTTTCGATCCCGACGCTATTAGGGATAGGGTATCTTTGATTTTCCTCTTCCTCCCAGGGGATTTACGTCTAGTAAGTACGTGTTTGGNAAAAAGCAAGACGGGACCCCGAGTTGAGTCTGGCATTACTTCCACTTGTGCTGGGCTCCTTCCTTTCTCTTTCCTGACCTTTATTGGTTACCTCTTGTTCTTTTCGATCCCGACGCTAGGGTATTTTTCATTTTCCTCTCTCTTCCTCTTTTTTTAAAAAAGGATATGTGTAATGTTTTGAGATTTGTTGCTATTTGAGTTTTGAGTTGTAATTCAGGAGGGTTTTTAATGGGTATGGTTGAGTTGTTCGGCTAGTCCCACGCGCGGGGAGAGTCATATTGGCTCTCCCTAGTGCGTAACTGCATTTTGCCTACCTGTACCAGTTTTTAGGGCTCTAATGACCTAGATGTCGACGAGCCGTATAACCCCACACAAAAAAAAAGGACGTCGGGAAAATATGACCATAAAACAAATTCTGGATAATTAGAAAGCGGACGCCTCCACGTTGGCGGGGACGAGTAACGCCACGAGGGCGTCAAAGCTGCGCAGTCAGTAAACAAAGAGATTATGATACAATGCCAACACCTTGTATTGCGATGGCAACACAAAGAAGGTAACCAACACATGAGGGAAAAAGGAAACAGTTTATTTCTTCATTTTTGAAAATTATTTTTTACATTTTCTACCATAATAAAATGTTTTCACATTGTAATGTAAAGCGCGGTAATCCCGAACAGATTTTTTTTATCTCCTCTCACCGGACACGCCAAGTCAAATATGAACTCTGACAGCATAGATTTATAAATCAAAGTTGTGCCATCAACGCTTGATGAAAAATTTTATGTAAATGTTAAAAATGTTTTATGGGCCGCATACGGAACGCGGACCGACAGTTATGGTAAGGTTACCCTCCATTACACTTTAATATAAGCAAAAACAACCTGTTTATTTACAAAAATCTTAATGTCTTAATTGGTTCGTGAAACGTAGAAAGAACATGAAAAGAATCAGTTCACCGTAAAATACCCCCATTTAAAATACAAATATTGCAAAAATTAATTCTTAGTCAAAATTTACAATATAAACGAAACATCCCGCCAAATCTTCAAGTTCCTACCATTCATATTTTTCTTTCTGTTTTTATAAATAAATCAGAGAGGGTAATGTTCTAAACATTTTCAAACATTTTCACCAACAATAGAACACCTCTTAAATGGCCTCAGATCTGCAGGTCCCCAGATTGATGGCTTATCCCATTGAACAATTTTTTTTTCTCTTTCAGCGTATAAGAGCTGGCAGATAGGAGTTCGGTGGTTGTTTGACGGGTCTTTGCTGGAAAGTCTCTGAAAATTTAAACGGTGACGCGATGTTTGGAGTGCAATGTGTTTGTGTTAGGTACTGGGAAACAGTTACTGTACAAATAAATAAATGTGTTTGTGTTGTGGTGGACAGTACAGGGCAGGTGGTGAGAATTCGCCGGTTTGATTCCCTTAGACATCACAGACTATTTTTCTATGAATCAATATGTACATACGTCTATTTTTCTGTGAATCAGTTTTTTCGTTTTCGTCTTTGTAAACACAGTAAAATAAAACAACTTCCCATTTGCTTGTTTATTCGCGATAACGTGTTGCAATCATGGGCTCTTTTTGAACGAAAATGGATTTTCACTGGAACCCCGGATTCACGGACGTAACAGGTAATCGGCGAGGATCTCGGTTCCGTTCATAACAGTTCTGCTGTATTTCAAAGCGAAGAACTGAAATGCAATATAGCAGATTTAAAAATATTTCATTTAACAACCTTTGCATAAATAAACCGAGGCAAGATTTATTTCCGTTAGATAGAGAGGAAAGAATTTATCATGGTGTTAGCGCTAAGAAAAATCATCTGAACCATTACAAAATTATGCAACAAAGACAAAATGAAGCATTGAAAAACACTATAACCTGTCTCTAGACTTTTGAATTATCGTTGTTTCCATACAGACATTTATATGATATTTCTTTTAACCATAATTATTGAAATTTGGACATGTCATTTCCCCCAATCTACACTATTGAAAGAGGAATTTAAAAAGCTTTCTTAGTGAGCCTATACTATAGAAAAGCAATATTCTGTCTACATTTCAAGTTTTTGTGCCAAATAGATTTTTCTCTGCGTTGACGAATCAGTCACTCAGGGCATCACTGTATATATTGCTAGATATCTCACCAACAACACGGCATTCAAGTGTATGAGACGATTCCACCTGAATTCACAGACACAAAAGGCGAGACTTTTCAGTGAGGTAGAAGCTAATCGAACAAGGGGAGGTCGCAACTTGGAATCTCACTTTCAGGATGGGAATTCCGTAGGATCCTCTCTCCGGACAACCCTAGTTGTCTCCTACCTCCCCAGACGATGAGTGGACCTTGGGTGTCTGGGAAGTAAAGAACGCACTGAAGAGAGTCAATATCAAGAAGGTGGGTGGCCCCGACAAGCTCTGTGGTGTCTATCTTCGCCATCTTCGCTATCCTTCTTCTAACTAATATTTTCAATTCTTGTCTCTCTCTCGGGTACTTTCCTGTTCCATGGAAACATACCACAATAATTCTTATCCCCAAGCCAGGGGAAAATCTTTGGGACCCTAATAACTATCGTCGTATCAGCCTTCTTTCTTTTCTTGGTAAACCCTTCGAGCGCCACGTCCTTGCCAAACTCACTCCTCTCCTTGAATTCTTTCAAGCTATTCGTCCCATCCAATTCGGATTCCGGCGCAATAAGTCCGCAGCTCTGCAGACCTTGCGTCTGGCACACGAATTATCCCCCATCCTGTCTCGGAGAATTGCCGTTCCTGCAATCTTCTTTGACTTTTCATTCGCCTTTGACACTATTCGTCACGACTTACTCCTTCACAAAACTAACTCCTTAGTTCCTCCCGTTTTTCATCTCCTCCTGCGCAGCTACCTCTGGTAGAACATTTCAGGTTCGATGCAACCGTTCACTCTCCACCACCCGTCCCATTTGCGCAGGGGTCGCTCGGGTAATGTCTGGGCACCCACTCTTTTCTCTCTTTTTCTTCACGACCTTCCTGACCCTCGGCATGTTTCCGAATTCATGTACGCAGATGACATTGCGTATGCGGCGCACGCGTTCAAACGTCCTATGGCTATCTCTAATCTTCAATCTACTACTTCTCGCCTGGAAACTTGAAGTACTTCTAATGGGCTCACCTTGAACCCCTCCAAGCGCCAGGCAATCATCTTCACTTTCCGCCACCTCTCTAGCAAGCCCTTTTAAAACCTGCCGTCGCTCAAGGTCGAGGACACCTCTGTGGTCTGGTCACAAGTGTCAAGTATCACAATGGACAGGAAACTTCGCTGGTAAGACAATGCAAAATCTGTCTCTTCCAAAAGGAACAGCGCGTTTGCTCGTCTTTCTCCACTCTTCAGAAATCCGACTCAAGGTGAAAATCAAAATCTATAAAGTGTGCATTCGTAGTCTTGCGCTTTATGCCTGCGAAACCAGGGCCACTACTTCTAGGCCATAAACCATCAACCCCTTCACGTCATCGAGAACCGGTTCCTGCGGATGGTTGTACGACCTCAGCGGCGCACTCGCAATTCACATCTAAGATCTATTTCGAAACTTAAACCTATCACCAAAATTATCTTTCTTCAAGCCCAGAAACATCTCCGGGAGGCATTCAATGACCCCTCCCCTGACAACTCTTTTAAAAAATACTCCCGCCACCTCACACGCAGAGTCAATCCTGCTGCAGTTAGGAACTATCCCTCAGATATTCTTAAACATTCCATTTATACTTTTTATCCCTAATACACACTAACAAAATTATAAACTTCAATACTTCTTCCTCTTAGACCTATTTCTCACCATCCCTTCATTTTAATTCCACCTATTCCGTTTAAACTAAACGAGAGCCTAAGTCGCCGGTTTCCGGCGGACATGGCGCTCTAAATTTTCTGTTGCAAGAAGCATTGTCCAACAAACTCACCATGCGTTCATCCACGAGGAGCACCACCAAGGTGCAGGCGTGGACAGCAGACTGTCATAACAGTACTCAAAGGTGAAGTTGAAAATGTGTTTGTTGATTACCATAGAACTTAATTTGATTGCATTAGCATGAATCCTTATACCCGGTTTCCAGGAACCCACATGTCGAATACGATTTTTAACTCACAACTTCCGAGTACCAACTCGGGAAGGGAAATTTGCATCGCTTGTACTATTCCAGGCTGTACTACTTTATCCGTTCTACTCCACAAATATTGACATAAAAGTGTCAAGCATCTCTTAGCTTCTTTCAAAAGCATTCCACTCCACGGAATGTTTTAGGTTTTCATCTTCATGGAACCTCTTGGAAAAGAGTGAAAAAAGCAGCTAACGATGTTATTATTCCTTAACCGGAAGACCACTCCCAGAAAAACAAAATAAATTGTAATATCACAACAACAAAAAAGACTGGTGTCCCGCAATTGACAAACCCGACGAAATGTTTAGATTTAAAATGTAAGTAAAATAAGATGAATGATGAATAAAGGTCGTTAATCTGTTGCTCAGTTTTATTATGGCTTTAAAGCTTCTTCTGCTGCATAGCAGCCATCGTCAGTAGCATACAATGAGTATGTAGGAAAAACCTTTGGCGACTACATTTTTTTGGCAATAGCAAAACATCGTTTGCACTTGCCAAAAAAATTTCCTACATACTCAGCGTATGCTAATAACGATGGCTGCTATGCAGCCGAAAAAAACTTTATAGCAATAATAAAACTATGAGCAACAGATAAACAACCTTTGTTTTATCATTCTTGTATCATGTTGCCAACACCCCACAACTACCAAGTTAAAATGTGTTATAATTAGCTGCATCCCGTGTGCTTTTCTCACGTAAAATTTTAATTTCTTTGACTTTTAGGGACAGAATACGGTAATTTAACGTACACCAATGAAAAACATAATAAAATGTGCTATTTACTTACACGTTACGATGAAATATTTTGAGCAGTGTACTCTTTTACTTAGGTAGTGATAATAAAGCAATACATTCGTTTATTCATTTTTATACTTTCTACATAACAAAAGAAATGCAAAAGGTTAAATCACGACTTACTAGAACATACGAATATTTAATTTACTTTTTTTTTCATAAAAAAACAAACATACAAAACAGTCATGTCTCTCATACTACCGTAACTCTGTCGCACATTATGACCCGTAGAATTCACGAGGGATGTCACATTTAAAAGTAGACTAGACTGTGAAAAAGTAATTTCAACAATTCAAGGTTCAATGGGCTTAGTATTGGACATAAAACTCAATTTTTGTTCTCAAAAAGAAGGTCCCACAACAGATCACGAAAGTGCCCAAGGGGTTCGCGGAGGGTAGAGCTTCGCAATTCCTTGGCCTCTGCACAAGGAGGAAGAGAAGTAGGCTGCATCTCGCTCCGGCCGGTTTGACCCCAGGAAAGAGCCGGTACTCATTTTACGGTAGACTGAGTAGGTCTTCGTGTCAGTCTGGATGTTGCGGTGTAATGAATAATTCCCACCCCAGCGGGGATCGAACCTCCGAAATCCAACAACTCTGCGTGCTACCCACTGAATCACGCTGACTCACCGTTCCTGTTTAATCTTATTAAAATCTTATCTCTGAAACGTAATTTCTAAAAAGAATTAACTCTAATATAAATATTATTTTCCCGTCATAACCTTACAAATTGTCACAAACAAGGTACCATTACACACATTATTTACATTTTGATTATATACTACTTCTGATCTTAGTAATATGCTTTACTACCACACATGGCTTTTATAATTTGCCTGTTTTATCATTATTAATATAATATACATTTCACTTCAAATACGTATATAATTACACATTATTTTCGTAAGCACTTATTCTCCTAAATATGCATGAATCTTGCTTTAAATGTAGTTGTAACAGAACAATGATGGCGCCCATTAAACTCAAATTCTTGTCCTCAACAAGAATGATTTCGTTGTATCATTAGAGTAGAAATATAACATTTCAGTAAATTTAGAATTTGAATGAAAATATTCCCAAAATATAAAAATCTGATTCAGTCAGTAAATACGAATGCTTCAGATATCGCCTAAACGAATAAAGATCGAAATGCGTTATTCAGTCAGGTAAGCTGTTCCATTTGACTAGTCGTCTCATGTGAAGGAATAAAAGCGTATTATGTATTATATTTCTCTATTGAGTGGTAATTAAAGAAAAGGTTTCCCAGTTCTTCAATATTTTCACGTCTTTTCCTACAACGATGACTTCCGGTAATAGCTTTACACTGTTTAAAACATCAATGAACCGATATTTAATATAAAAAGCAAAGGGTGTAATGGACGCATATAGATATTTATACGTCAAAATTTAAAAAAAGGATTATTCCGTACTGATGGTAAGTCAATAATTCTATTTTGATTCTAAATCAGCTGATTTTTTAAAATTTAAACCGCTTGGACAATAAACTAATTTACTCTCCGGAAGCAAGCAAGGGACCATCCCATTAAATCCAATCAAGGGCCCTAGGATTTAAAAATTTCAGCAAAAGTTCCTAGACAAGATATAAAAAAATTTAATGTCCACTAATAACTAATAAACAGGTTAGCTATTAATCAAGAAGACTATAATTCTCTCAGTATATGAATTATTACTTTATGTTTTTATGTATGTTATGAGCCGAGAATGATTTCTGATTACATTGTGTTAAGAACTTTTTTTTTGTATTTTACCCTTTAAATCCCTTGAATTCGCTTTTATTTCATTACTCTCGAAGCACCACAACATCGAAATTAATATAGTTGCGAAAGAAAACTTAAAAATGTTAGACTTTGTGATGGTGGTTTCAATTAACGATTCATTCCATTATTTGTGCATTATATTAATCATTTCATAGAGTAGAAATACAGTAAATACCAAATCAAACGATTCAAAGGACAACGTATTTCTAATTTTGAAATTGGTGTAAAACAACTCTTTTTGCCTGTTGTGGAAGGTAGTTTGTTCAACATTACTGACTCGAATCTATCCTGATGTAATCAAATTACGATGCAAACTGTATATTACTTCCTAATAACATTTTCTTAATGTTTATCATACTGTGTTGAATCTTGTCGACAGAGCGGCGATTCGAATTGACTTCGGTCTGATAAAAGAATGCCACAAATGCAATATTTTTTCTACATTCTAATACAATCAGCTGTATCCACGTTTTTTTCTTTCAATACAAAAAAATACTATGTATAACACGCTTTCAGTGTAATGTTGTTGGTGCATCCATGAAAAGTGTTAGTTTCAGTAACAACTCAATTTTAAAAAATCCACGTCTGTGTGCCACTTAGGAATAAAAAGTTCGTTCGGAGCAAAAATGCTTTTTAACCTATTCAACCACTGATGAGAAGAGATTAATTGTCACGCATTTCATGTCGATCGATCCACGTTGTGTCCTTGATGCTTCTAGTTTCCCCACGCTAAGTTTTCCTACACCTATTTTACAATTTTACTTTGAAATCAAGAAGTTATGAACCATAAATGTTTGATTATTGAAAACAACAATGTGTTTTTACGTATCGTTCCTCCAGTTGTGAGGTAATTCGAGATTACAACATTCATGTATATTAATCATGTTACGTCGAATGAAAATGGGAGACGGGACCGGGATTCGAACCCGGGACCTTGAGCTTTTCATTCGACGTAACATGATTAATCTGTTACCTGGCGGTGAGGTTCACCGCAATCTAAGAGATTCATGTATATGTATGCAATATCGTCCATCTCTGAATCCAGCTGCTCACTTTTCCACTGTCGAAGGCGACGAAGATTCATCCAAATATGAATACCTCTGTGCGTAAAACTCTTCAGTGTAAATAAACAAATAAATAAATTTTACTGTCAAAAAAGTAGTTGAAAATTCCGTATAACTACTCGGGGCTAAGTTACTCTCCCGAAACATGCAAGGGTTCATCCCGTTAATTCCAATCAGGAGCCCAAGGGCAGTAGTGAATTTAATACTTACAAAAAAAGAATTGCATGATAATTGCATACGTACAGTTATCCATTTATTACTCCAAAATGAATCGTAGATATTATGTGCAGCAACAATTCAAGATTAACAATAAGAAAAGAATAAAAGGTATTCCCGCCTTTGGAAAATATGCCACTACGCAGAGGAAAACCCGGGCCGAGATGGGGCTAGAGATATTGTGGACAACCGTGTCAAGGTTGTGTACAGTTAGAAATAAACTACTATTAATAAAAAGGTTCAAAAATATACGCATAAAAAATGGAATTTAATCAGTATCTAGAGTACTATATCAATGGCGTGATAAAGTATAAAATGAATTAACATCACTTACATATATCATCCGAAATCATATGGAAAACAATAATTATTGGGAAATGAAAACTCTCATTAACTTATTTTATTGCACTCAGTAAATTATTTAACATTATGGAAACAATAGCGCAATAGAAAGCTTTCAACCGCAGATTGGGAAAGATTCAATTTATTTACCTCTTTTATATATTCTGGAAGGAAATTATACAAAATTATTCCTGAGTGACACAGTCATTTTCGGAAAAGAAGGGTTGACCTGCTAGGATGCTGGGCCTTATTGCGAGTGTTGGGCAGTGGCAAAGCAGGGGTGGGATTTTAATAATGTAGTACACGCACCTATAATAATTTATTTCCATTGTCACATTTACAAAAGATGATACAGTTTAAACTTCTAGGAATACTGACCAATATCCAGTAGTAGGTCAGTTACACGATTAAAATATAATTGTATGACAAAAAGAAAATAATGAGTCCGTTTCACCAATAAATTTCTTTGCAGACAACATACCGCTATCAGTGGCGTCTGCATGAAAATTTACTTCAATCTATTGGGCTAATTAACAAAACCATAATTTGTTGAATAATTTGCCGATAAAGAGTAACTACAAGACGCATTTAAATTAATTAATTTATTCAGGAATAACTAAGAACAACATTAATTTGTAGTCTGAGAAAACAGACAAAAACTTATGTGTATAATAGAATACAGATATAAACGTTCTTACATTCGCTGATGCAATAATGAGATGACAATGCAAGTCAAATTAATTCATAATTACTGTACATGATAGAACAATTTATTTTAATTCTTATTTGTACTATATTAATATATTACCTTGCTTAAGTAGCTAATATCATATGTCCTTAATAGCCAAGACTTTAACATTTTACTGTATTTTTCAGTTTATTGCAGGATTTAATTTTAAAATGCAACTGATTAAACAACTTACGTCCTATGTACTGTAGGGATTATCTAAACAATCCTTTTTTTTTCTTTAGGTGTTCTGAAAACTCTACTTTGCGTATTTCTTGTTTTGCATAATAAATCATTTGTTCCTACATTTCCGCTTCATATATAAAAAAATTTCTAAAACTTTAAATACGAACGGGCAATTTGTTTCATTCTACATACAATGGAAAAAGCACTCACTCGTTTATTTTTATATAACATACTACGAACAAAGTGGTTTTGTGTTGTTTTTAACTTCTTAATTAGCTTCTTATACGTACTTCCCCAACAGTTGATAGCATACATTAATCTAGAATGAGTTAATGCAAAATACAATTTACGCATCAGGTCAGTGTCACAAATGTTGCGTAGGTAGTAAAAATTCCTAATTGACGATCTTAATTTATTATGTAAATCTCCGATGTCTTTTTCCCATGATAATTTGTTATCCGTAGGTATTTAAAACTATTAACTTTTTCTATACATTGACAGTTACATGCATTTGTGGTAGTACAAATTTCTAAATGATATTTTATAGGTCCTGGAAGGTTAAATTCTTTAAAGCCAAAGTTGATGTATTTGGTTTTCGTAACATTCACGTGCATAGCATTCTGAGTGCACCAGTTTTTTAAGCATTTAAGTCATCATTGATATGTTCATATAATATTAATATATCTTTTGATGAGTAAAAGAGCGCAATATCGTCTGCAATAGCATTTATTCTATCAACAAAAAAAATTTCTAGTAAATCACTGATATAAAACAAAAATAAGGTAGCCGATAAGACAGATCCTTGAGAAACTTATGATTTTACTTTCAAGTGAGTACACACATAGTCTTTAATACTTACCTGCTGTACTGTTATGTAGAAAACTCTCAAACCAACTTAAAAGCGACACCCCTTATTCCTGTCTTCTCTATTTTTTTAATTAACATAACATGGTTAACCAAATTAAATGCTTTCCGGAAGTAAATAAATAATACAGTAGATTTCTGGTTTTCGTTAAAGCAATAATGAATATCTTCTGTCACGTTTGTTATAGCGTCTTCTGTCGATTTCTTTTTCTGAAAACCATATTGATATTCACTAAGAAAGTTAATTTTCTTAAGATAATTAATAAGTCGCATTTTCATTATTTTTTCAAACATATTTGAAAAAAAACCGATAGTAAACTCATAGGTGTTCGGTCATCTAACTTTATGAAGTTCCTTTTTTTATAATTGGTAGTATTGTACTTAATTTTAATTTATCTGGAAAGATATCAGAGCTAAAACTCAAATTAATTATATGTGTCAATAAAGGAGTAATATGCATGGGAATGTCATAAATCAATGCAACTGTAAATGAGTCAAAACCAGAAGTTTTCTTATTTTTCAATTGCTTAATGGTATATATCCAATATTTCCAGTTCTGTTGCCGGCATGATGAAAAATGAGTTCACGCAAGCTAATGTTGAGCTTTCCGGTTGACAGCTGTTATATTTTCGAGCATGTACTTGAGTCTGGCATTGTAGCGGTATCTCGTTATCTGTCTGCACATTGATGAAATATTTGTTCATCTTTCGCACTACATTGTTAGGTTCTTCTATTACCGATCAATCATCCAATTCAATTTTCTCTACACTTTTCTTATTGTTTGAACCGTTTATATTATTTATAAGCTTCCATTGTTGTTCAATTTCCCCTGCAGTTCTTAAATTTATTAGCGTAATGTTTTTATTTTTTTTTGGTTGGGGCTTTAGGGCTCGTCAACATCGAGGCCATTAGAGCCCATACAAGCGTAATATTGATTTTTCAATAGGTCAATTTCTATCGTTAATTTATAGGAAAACTGTTCACAATAATTTTTAAATTTTATATCGTATTATTTCATTTGTGATCCAGGGACTAATTTCTCTAGCTTTTGAATTTTTTATTGAATAAGTACTCTTTTTCTACAAAAATTTACTGTATCTGATAAGGCATTATGAAATGCCTCGTAACATTTATTGACGTCAGTACTGGCATAACATATTTTCCACTTTTCATCCTTTAACTTTTCTTTAACCATTTCTATATCTATAAAATATTTATCGCGTGTCTCATTTGATCTCTTAATAATTGCATCAGTTTTTGTATCACATTCATACCTTAAACCTAGAAAACAGTGATCAGTGAGGTCAATGTCAAAGGCAGCACTTTTAAATGAATTTAACTCACGGTGCTTAATGAAAAAGTGGTCAATGCAGCTAGATGCACTTCTTGTTGAAACATTGATTAGTGAAAATAACCATTGTTATTCTATAAGCAAATGTATGATTGGGTATGAATTGTATATTGAAAGATATTTATATTAATATCTCCGATATCAATGGCGTTACACTTGATTTCTGGTAAAACATTTGTTAGCTCTTTAACATAATAATTTACGAAAATTCATGTAGCCTTTCTATACAAAACACTCTAAAATCCCCTACCTTAGCCTTCAAAATAATCTGCTGTTTTCATTTTTATGGCAATTTTATTTATCATTAGATCCTTATCTAGAAAACAAATTATACCTCCAGCTCTATATTTATCATAACAATACACAAAACTTTGATAGTTTGGAATCTTATAGAGCTTTACTTCGTCACTACCTATCCAAATCTCACAGTACAATAAAATGAATCTTATTCTTAATTTGTCCTAATTCAGCTGATAAGTCATCAAAATTAGCTCTCATACTTCTTATACTCGTATGCAATAAATTAAAGCATTTAGAACTTTTGGGTGGCAGGAAAAAAGTGTCCAAATCAATTATACCTGAATCCATTATTTAAGAAAATTGTTAAAGTCAAATATATACACATCTGATTCTATTATAACCTAAAGAATGATACCTTTGTATTTAACAGAAAAAGATGTTTTAACACTCGGTACATCTTTAACTTAAGTTTATATCATTTAAATATGCTTTTTTTGTGGGGCTTTAAGGCTCATGTCGACATCGAAGGTCATTGGAGCCCGAAAAACTTGTACAGGTAGGGAAAATGCAGTTACGCACTACGGAGAGCCAACATGACTCTTCCCGCGCGTGGGACTCGCCGAATGATTCAACCCTACCGACTAAAAACCCTCCTGATCTACAACACACCAAAACATATCTCACAACATACATCAAAACATCAAATGGACGGGGTGGGGCAAAAAATGAGGGAGAACATAACATGAGGGGGGACAAAGAATAAGGGGGTACAAAAAATGAAAGGGATGAGGAAAATGAAAGATACCCTAGCCGTAATAGCGTCGGGATCGAAAAGAACAAGAGGTGACCAAGGAAGGTCAGGAAAGAGAAAGGAAGGAGCCTTGTACAAGTAAAGTTCATATTTTCATACAACTCTCCCGCTGCCTTTTTCTTACAAAAAGTATTCCATCACGCCACCAAACATGCGCATAGCCCACTTCTTTGCTTTTAGATTTTAATTTTCCCAAGAACACTTTATTTTGAGGACTCAAGTGATCATTTATGTATTTTTTTTGTTTAGGGAAATGAGAGTTCACCTGATCAGCGTTTACTTCATGGATGTAAATGCAAGGGAGATGGAGATATCCTCTAAATAAAGCCATGAATTCCGGGGATTAGATTTACATATAATCCGAACTATCCTCTTTTGGATTCTAAAAGTTTCATCGCTCTTACCTGATTGCTCCCAAAAGATACTGCAAAATAGTAAATGTCTCTGTATCTGTGAGTATTAAGTAGTGTATCTGATTGTGTAAGTAGTGTATCTGAGAGTACTAAGTAGCTGATCTGAGAGTATTAAGTAGTGTATCTGAGAGAATTAACAAGTGTATCTGTGAGAATTAAGAAGTGTATCTGTGAGAATTAAGAAGTGTATCTGTGTGTAACCACACCACAGTAGACCAGATGCGGTGTAACTTTTGGTAGAAGCGGGATTCAATAGTGGGGAGAAGCAGTACAAATGAGACGACTACCGGTCCCCACATAAACACCAATATTCATATGGTACCGCTGCCACCAGTCCAGTTTCCCGGACAATAAAAAAACACGTAATAACAATAATTAATAATTTAATACAAACAAAATAGATTTTTGAATATTTACAAAATTGGATAAATTCTCAAATTTATAAATACAAGTACAAAATTATTATTACAAGGTTAATTCAATCTGGAAGCATTATTTACGTACACATAAAGTTAGTTGCTGAATATTATGTCGAAAGACCCACCTAGGTTATCCGAAAACCCATAATTACTAAGTTAGCTTTCTCGAATACTGCTAAGTTACACCACTCTCAACTAGTAGCGTTTCCCTAGTTTACCGCAGCAATCTCTTACATTAGTCTGACGACCAACACTAGCCAGGTCACATCTCCCGTAACCTGCGGATTTAACCCCCTCGTGTAAGCCACCGAAAATCCTCAGTCTGCTCAATATATACAGAAGAGGAACGTTATGTGACCAGTAGGCGACTACGTTTCGTCTCTTCTACAGTGTGCCTTCCCCCTTTTTCGTCCAGGGGTTGGTGTTCCTCCAACAGCTGTTCTTGGAATGTAATGACGTCACAGGAAGAGGCGCGCTGTCCTAGGCCCAAAGGCAGGTACCCTGCACCCCCGTACACCCCTTTCCATAAGCCTTTCATTGTCTCTCTATGCGGTGAAAATATCTTATTCACAAATATAGTAACAGTCTTTCCTTCTGTATTTCGCCGACATTCTTCAATGGGGCCCTTCCTCAGTTCACAAGAAGTGAAAGTTTGCGTTCACAAAAATAACAATACAAACGTATAGACTGGCGTCGGTCTCACGCTACACTGTGAGTATTAGGTTTCACAAAATAAAGTCTTCTATTAGTTGAAGTACCAATATTGTGCGTATGCAGATGTCATGACTTCACTTTTAAAGCACAAGAAACAAGCAACACGTGTACTTAAATTGCAATCATCCTTGAACATTCACATGGATCTATAGGTTACGTTCGAAAAATTAAACTATATTGCACGAAATTTCCTTTAAAATCTGAATCCGCCCAGTGTTTCAGATGGAGAGAAATCACTAGAAAGTAATTATGAAGTGTTTTAAAAAATATTTTCGACACCAAAGACGAAGATACCGAAAGCTTTATACATTTTTCTAAGTAGTAGTTTAAAACGATATTTAAGTCGAAAAAAGTGCAGGGAAAGTTTTAAGATATTTAGATTTAAAAAAACTTATTTTGTCTTGCGTTTTTCAATTTCCCCGCAGAGACCATCTTAGAAAAAATAATAAAGATAATGGCTGTGAAGAATCTCATAATGCATCTCAAGGACTAAACATTTGGATGAACTCATATTTTTTGATAAAGAGTCCCGTAAGATTTTACATTCAACACGTATTTCAGAGTAGGCAATACATTCCTGGCCCTTTTGATGGGGATTGCCGAATAATGTTCGAAAGGTCACATCAGGAATTTCATTACACGGTTTCATTCCTTTTAACGACACAGAATACGTCAATAAGAACACGATCGGCCTACATTTAGGAATTCTCGCCGTCCTACCAACTGCTATCACCCGGTTAGACCAACGACACATGCACCACTCCAACTAATCACTCAGAATAGGTTTAGTGTGTTAGATGACATGTCCCTGTTTCCTCCCTTACCTACTCATTTCATCCCCTCCCGACCAGTACCCAAACCTGTTCACAAACCACGCACTGGTAAGCAGAGCCGCCCAAAACCACATAAAGTAGTGCTACCCAGAGATGAAGCCAACACTTCCACGCAGAAATCAAACGTGCTCATACTAGCTGATTCGCACGGTCGTCAGATGTCCTCCGTTTTGCGTGGATTGCTTCCTAGCCAGTTCTCAGTCTCCGGTTTCTTTAAGCCAAACGCTTGTTTGCCTGAAGTTATTTAGAACTGGACACCTACACTAAAAAGCTCACAGAGCGGGACACAGTAATCATCATAGGTGGGCAAAACGATATTAACTTGAGTGGTCGTTTCAACGCGTCTGAACATCGACAAAAACTAAAAATGGCCTCTCAGCACACTCACATAATACTCTCTAGCCTGCCTCCACGCTTCAACGTTCCACAAATAAACCACGAAATTAACCTGGCAAACATCTCTCTAAAACATTACCTGGCAGACACAAAAATCACATTTTTTGATTTGGAACCACACCTGAGTGCCAAGGACTTTACCCAGCACGGTTTACATCTGAGACCGTCTGGGAAACATCACGGTTTAGGATAGAAATAAATCAATAAGAAAAGAGGAAGAAAGAAAAAACGATGCAAAAAAATTATAAAGTAAAAGCAAGAAAGAAAAGAAGAAATAAAAGAAGAGAGAAATAAAGAAAGTTAATGAAAAAAAAGAAAGGAAGGAAAGAAAATGAAAGAAAATCAAAACCCCTTGGCGACGAATTGAAGCTCCTAACTACAACTTATTCTTTTTTTTTTTGGTTATTGAATACAAATTTCTAGTTCCGTCATAAAATTAAACATGAGATCGTTACCATTGCTTAGAGCAAAAAACCGCAACCTGGTTCTTCGCAAGTAATTGCTTCCGTCGTTGAATTATGCATGCGATGCTGAATGGGAAAATAGCCTTCAAGGGTAGATTCTTCAGCTCCACTGATTGTGGGATTCAATCGAGTTCATTCTTGTCTGGTGTGTGAGGGAAGTTGAAGGTCAGCCCATATCTATCTGCTTCACTTCTGAATCTCCATTGTGGTTTATATGGTTTAAACCCTTCATAGAGGGAGGAGGTCTTCTAAAAGCAGTTTAACTTAAACGATCAATGTATTCTAAAAGAAGTGTAAAGTAATT
Organism: Laupala kohalensis; assembly: GCA_002313205.1. NCBI lineage: Eukaryota > Metazoa > Arthropoda > Insecta > Orthoptera > Trigonidiidae > Laupala > Laupala kohalensis. Next base: position 672,049 of record NNCF01127864.1, on the reverse strand, counting down.
TAGTTTATATGATTTAAAACCTAGCCTTATAGCCTTATTATTCCCAATTCATGTGAGGTCGGCGAATAGGGATGGTAATGATGCTTCGTTTTATTTCACTGGGGAATACTAGGGTGCCGGATGCATTTCCTGCGGCACCTCCCCTGAATGATTACAATGAAATGGGGGTGAATGATTATGAGTTAATGTTGTGGCAGGGGAAACGGGAGAACCCCGAGAAAACCTGCCGCGAACACCGCTCCGTCCACCACCTCGGATTCGGACCGGGTTTGAACCGGCGTCCCCAGAGCTGAAGGCGAGCGCCTCGGGTCGCTAATATGACCTCACATACGACAATTTATTGAGAGTTTTATAAAACAGACGAGCATTAACGTACAGGAATTCCCAGTCAAGCAAAAGTCCGAACAAGCGGAAAGCTCAAAATATTATCGTTTTTGGTAAAATAAAAAAAGGAAATGTATATCAGTAATATGTGGGAAGCTAAACTGGTTGAAATAACTGAATCGTTGTAGCGAGAAGAAATGAGAATCACGTAGACGGTAGTTAGACGGAATGAAAGGAGAGTATATGAAAAAAACCCAGGAAGAGTGGACGAGGATTTGGATGCAAAATGAGACTACTGTAAAACAACTCCGGGATATCTTCTAGGAAGAGCGGAGAAAAAGACCGAATTGCATCAAAACGTATGTCCGACCTAAGGACACAAATAAGCGACTGTACGTTCCTTGTTTCGTCTTTGTAGCTGCAACGAGACAAATTCAATTCTCGGAGTTCTACCAGGCAACGAGACTTACGAAAGAGCAGAACGCGTAAGTAAGATAATGTGCTTCGGAGTGAATTCTGTTGTGGCATCGAACTAGTAAAATAAATGAACTACCGCAGTATCATTAAAGTTTATGATGCGTTTTATTCGAAAACGGTCGTATGAAATGCGACTATGGAAAGAAACTTGTAGTGAAAGGACTAACGTAAATTATATTAACAATGGAAACTTTTCCGCCGAATATTACATATAATTTTACAACATTACTTAAATTGTCATAAACATAGTATTTAAACAATTAATATTTAGGCATGAATTCACAGCAGTATTCTTTAAATTCCTCAACAAAATTTGGGGTATTCTTGTATTTCACGATGCTTTTTCTCATATCATAAACTTTATAGTACACTTATTTATTTTCTTTTTTCACTGTTTTCATTAAGAGTGAAATTATCTGTTAAGTTCTAAAAACTACAATTAAAATGTTATCTTCATTTAAAAAGGTGAAAACTTGTTTCTGTCTTCAGTATCATGAGCATTAAAAAATAATCCTTTGTTTTCAAATTATCATTGGTGTTCGAGATCCTTCACTGCAAGTAAACCCTTCACAACTATCAAAATGAAAACAGCATGGAAACAATAAAAAATGTTCTCAATAAGAGACACGTACAAAAATAATGTGACGACGATCCGGTGGCACGAAGGTAACATTCCCTTGAACGTTTTTAGACGTGTTTTACAACTCGATAGTAAATAAGATAAGAGACTTTTCAGTCACTTAAAAAAACTTAATCTAATTAAAAAATCAATACACAAATATAAAACGTTCCAAACAATACAAAATATTTAGTTTAATACTTGAACAATAGAGCAAAACTCTGGATTTCTAAAGAAAAAAAATACTACAAGAATATCCATCAAAACTCAACGGAAGTAAATACTTTCCTTGGTCACAAAATATATTAACTGTATAGTATTGAAACGCTTCACGAGACCAAACTCAAATAATGTCTCACTCGGGAACTTTACACCTTGTAAAGCATTTTAATTAGAAGAAATGGTGAGATACAAATAATTCATGTTGATGATCAACTAAACCGTGAGGTAAACAACCTTCGTAGTGAAAACGTCGGCCCAGGGAATACATTGCCTAAACGCAAAATGTTTTACAATTTATAATGGCAAAACACATCCCGATCACGGAAACCATATATTATCGGAAATAGTATTATAGTATGAAATAAAATGATAAAAGTATAAAAAACTTTATTATCTCAAAATCTGAGCAAATTGTTGTTGTTTTAGACCCTTACCTGCCTAGGTGATCTCTAGGTTTCCAATGTGTAGTATGGCATTAAAATGAAAATGGCGTCTGATTTTAAAATTATAGTCTTTACATTCGCCGAGGGCGTAGAGCGTATGTCATATAAATAAATAAATAAATAAAAATGTATATCTCGTACACCTCTACAATAACGCTGAATTTAGCAATAAAGCTAACATTTACGAAGAGGTGATGGCAAGAAGAGTCCTGAACTGGATCGGGTTATCAACTGATCGGTTTTTTCGTCTAAATATTTTCCGAACATTTAATGTGAATAATGAATTTTGTTTTCATCAAATTATAATTGCAGCAAAAGCTTTTCCTCGATCGTCAACACTACAAATATATACTCTCACATTATTAAAAATCGAGAAATAAAATATAAATGGTTATAGGGACAGAAAATAAAAATAATTATTTAAGAAAATTGAACAACAAACATATCTACAAATCTAATAAATTAATGAAATCTGTTCATCGTGTAGGATGAAGTTCCACACAAACATTAATGGAAAAGAACTAGGTAGTAACGATATATAGTATGAGAGTAACCATATAAGCGACCCTGAACGAAGGTAACGTCTTTGTCATCGAGGCATGATATAAGGAGTTTATCATGTACTAAATACCAGGTCAGCCGACGCGACCCAACTTTGCGCAGGAGTCTTGTATGGTAGATTTTCTCGTTTTCTGGTGGCGTAGATGGTAGTGTTGTCGGTTCTCACCATGTCATCCCGGGTTTGATTCCCGATGGGGCCATAAAATTAGTAGCTTTTCACATAAATGTACCAGTTCATATAGCTGTGACTACTAAAAAGCCAACCTTCCTTCCTCCTCGTATCCTTCCTCCTAGTATCAATAACTCTAACTACTTCTACTAACCACTCCACGTGGGCCAAGTTGTTGGTAAACCCAGCTAACCGGCCCACCTACTAACAATGATCTACCACCAAATCCTATCCCTCCATGTACATAAGCTTCAATAGCACGCCACATTTCCCATTTACAAATACAACAATACAATTGTTACACATAGAAGCACATAGAGCTCCCGCATCCTTTGACAGAGACGTAACTCCAAACAAGCATATTTATATTCCATTAATTCCAGGGGTGATATTGCGCGCAACAAGATCTTTCAATGGGTATGGAGAATCAGACTAATGTTATTCCTCATCACGTATCTCTATGTTTTCAAAATTTACACAACAGGACCAACATTCTGATTGAGATTTCTGATCAATGCAATATTTTGGTTCTTTACGATGGAAAGGTGGCGCAGGCCGAGATACGCAGCCCTCATTTGTAATCGAAATCAATCCAGGAGAAATTGGGCGGATTATCAAAAACTAATGAAATAAAGGAATTAATGTACTAATTCTACTACTATTAACGTCTTTATATAATCTAATGAAATAAATATAAACACAAAAAGGTCGTAAGTTTTTAATTATTTATGATTATATCATGTTCATTTGTCCTGTTGTTATTTTTATTTTTATAATTTGTTATTACTTGATCACCTGACGACGACTTAAATTCAAGTCGAAACGTAGTGAGCTCTTCCCAGAAAATATAAATATTATTTGTCCATAAAATATCGTAGTTTTTAATTATTTATTTCATTAGCAAACTAATGGTAAGAATACGGTAGATTTTCGATGTGATATGGCATATTCATCGTTATAATTTGAAAGAGAATCCAAAGAAAAAGAGTGATGACATCTAAATCAGTTCGTGATATTTAGCGATAATTCGAAAAACAATCACGTATCTTTTGGCCTTCAACTGCTCTTAAATAGTTTGGACACTTCACTTTTGAATGGGAACAAAAGGGGTAAAATTATTTTTGTTGTTCATTGTTAATGTTGCGGCAAGAAAACCAACGTATTTTTCATACTCGAAACAACGATATCGTAGCAGCAATCCCGGAAAAAGGTACAAACACTACAAAAATCGCCCGCGTTTGAAGTGGGTTCTTTTTATAAAGTAAACCCTGAACTATTGTGTTTAGAAATATTTATAAAGTAAACCACAACTATTGTGTTTTGGAGAAATTTACCCAGTACTTGATCTACCCCATCCTCAAGTAATATATCATATCATCTACACATATCTAAATAATGCCTCACTCAATAATCAACATTCTACTCTATACATTTCCTTGTAATGAACATTACGCTTGTCCTACTTCTATAACTTTTGGTTGCTTTCAGAACTTAATAGCATAATCCACTGAAATGGTTTCGATGTAAAAACGAGCATGGTCATACTGCCAAACCGTGATTTTATTTTCTATGAAAAAATATCTCAATCAATTGTTCTTTTACAGTCTCAGTTAATGTTGACTTGCGTTAACTGCTTTCACTCACAAATACTTCCGAATACAACAACTTAGTACATGCAAATTAAGGGTACCCAATTTAAATTTTCATACAATTTACAGAACCACACATTATATTTTTCATTTATTGTTTTACAAAGTTTTGTAAGTTATTGCAGAGTATATTGTATATCTGTTCTCTTCTCAAAACAATTTTCTTTGGACAGAGTTGGATTTCTATATGGGCCGATCTGACACAGATCTCTAGGGCCCCAGTCTCATTAACATTATATTTCTAATCTCGATTTTTGAGTGTGTTTAATAGGTACCTTAATAAACAATATGTTCGGAGTAATTAATTGATAACATTACGTATTTGTGAAATAACTACTATCATAATCTCTTAAAAATAATACTTGCGAAATATCCTTATTCATTATAACAAGCAAAAAGCAACATTTGTCCGCATATTTGGGGTACCCGTGCAATAATTTTCCTTGGGGCTCAGAAACGATAAATCAGCCATTGATTTAGGACTCTTGTTCGGAATTGATTTGTCTCTTGTTTACTTACGGGGAGTAAATTAGTTCACTGACCTCGACGTGATAATACGCAAGTTTGGAAATGTTTGTAGTAAGTTGTTTATTTGTTTTTCATCATTCACAGAAATGCATATGAAAGACAAGGAAATTTTCAAATTATAAAGCTAAAGTAGTCTTCTCTCTTCTAACAGCTCTTTCACATGAGTGATAGATAGATTAGAGAGTAGGTGGTCCCAGTTAGAGGAGCCTCGCACGTTGTCCTAATAGGCCCTTTGTACGAAGGTACAGTTAGGTTTATCCAACCCCAGCTAAAGGACACCAAAGATTGGATTTTAACCTGCCTGATATCCTCTAGGTTCGCGAAATATGAGCATATGTAACGGTATCTGGTTTGGACAAGAGCTTCGCGCAAACTGAGTACATGCGCGGAGGTCCCCTCCATGCCGCATCTCCTACACATTACATCCTGACTGATCCCCATAATGTGTAAATATCTCCGTAGGGTATTATGACCTTTTAGTACTACTACTTTCCATGTACTCCTACCTAAGTTTAGTAGAACCTTCTTATATTCTTGACTTGGTCCAGCAATTAACTCGCGCGTCTGTCTAGCTATATTCTGTGACTTGCAGATGGAGAGACGTTGCTGATGTGTCCAATTGACAATCTCCAGACTCACCTTTCGTGGAGATATTCCAAAGACGGGTTCCTAGCGAACAAAGTGTCCCTTAGATCCCAACTTTGCCTGTTCGTCTGCCTTTCTATTTCCCCTGATTCCCATATGCCCAGGAACCCACAAAAGGGTAACAGGGTATCGTTCACGAAGTATATCTAGCATCTGTTGGCATTGCCACACAAGTTTGGATGTTGTTCTATGGGCATATAGTGCCCTTAGTGCTGCCTGGCTATCCTGCATATATTAATGCGACCACTAAGTCCAGACATATTTTGTATATGTTTAACGCAGGTCAGTATAGCAAATACTTCTGCCTGGAAAACTGTGGTGTATATTCCTAAAAAGAGGTGGGACCTTGTATTAGGCCCTCAGATCCCGGCACCAGTTCCCGCTCCCGTCCCGTTCACATAAGTGAACTTTATTCTACTTTTTACGGTGTTGCTGGATTCAATGTACTACCATCCAGGCCCGTTCCATAAAACTTCGCGATTGTTTCTCCGTGGTTCCCTGACGTTCGTGACGAAAGATGCAATCAGTTAAGAAAATATAATTACCATAATTATTACTTGTAACTATTCCTCTTGGATTTGGGAACTAAGATATGTAAACGTTTTTCTTACGTAGTATTCTTTTTTCGTTGATATTAGGTACTAGATTAGATATTAGATACTTTGCAAAGACCTCAGTATAAACTAGGGTTACAATAAGGTAGGATCTATATGAACCTTAAAAACCGCTGTTTTTTGCATATGTTTGGGCAAAATTGAAACTCGTGTAGCGACACGCTACATAGTGACATTCCAGAACAGTTACCAAAGCCAACTCCCACTAACTCATTATACTAAATCAAGGAGATCGAGGCAACCGTTAAAAGTCTAGTAACTGGACTTGTTGATTTAGAAACAAGATATTCATTCTGGTGTGAGCTTCGCTCCGAGTCACATCATTCCAGTGGGAACCTCGCTACAAGTCACATCACCCGACCGCGCGTTCCTCAACGAGTGACACCTCGTGTGCTAGTCTACTGCAACTCATCGTACGAGCAACACTGCTCACGAACGCGCACGCACTTTATTCAGTGTAAAGTTTAGTCAACCACGAGCTTAACTACCAGTGACAATATTCTACTGCTCGTTTCACTACGAGTGACATTAGTTTTACCGCTCTTCCTCACGAGAGTGACATTGCGTTCTAGAACGTGTTCTCAATATCCACGTTCACTAACAACGTTTAGAATCTGTGTTCAACGACGTCAGAACTATTTATCCACCGACTTATCATTCGAGTCAAGTGTTATTCTTCAGTGACTTTCTCAGATTTCCACGGACTTTAGGAATGCACTGCACGTGTGAAATCTACATTGATTTTAGAAATCTAAACTGATTTATGTCATATCTGAAATTGTTCTAAACTCATTCAACTGTTTCAACCTTCACTAAGAGACCTGTAACAGAAAGACCATGTATATTACTCAATGTACCACGTTTCGTACGTTTCTCATTCTCAGTCTGTGCGCATTAAATTACCAGTGCATTTTATATTGAATCTACGTGTACATAATTTCTTGTAGAGAAGTGTATTTAGTTTTACCTTCTCTATCTATTCTTTATTTTTTAGGGGATACATATTCGAACACGCTTGCTACTTTTAAGTATCAATATTACCCAGGTACCTTACAATAATAAATTAACTACCCCCGACACAACGCGGAGAGAAACAGAGAAAAAAAGAAAGAAAGAAAAAAGAAAGTAAAGGAATGGAGGGAAAAAGAAAGAAAAAAGAATTAAAGAACGAAAGAAAGAGTAACAGAAAGACAGAAGAGAGAGAGAAAGAGAGTAGGAAAGAAAGATAGAAAGAAAGAGAAAGAAAGAAAAAAAAGAAAGAAGCGAAAAGAGAAGAAAAGGTAAGAAGGAACGAATGACAGAGTGAAAGAAGTAGGAATGAAAAAAGAAAAGAACCTATGGTATTAATATGAGTTAATACATTTCAATTTGATTGGAATGAATAAAAGGTATTTGTCTTTTGTTTATTTATTCATATCTGAAACGAGGTTTTCATATTATTGATTTTTGATTATTTTTTAGGTTGCACGATTACTACCAAATTGTTATATCGTGGATAAATATGTCCCTAGAAGATATAATTTATTTGTTCCTTAAGTAGTTTTATATTATTTATAACTCAAGAATTAAACTTTTGTGTTATTAGTTCATATTTTAGACAAACGTTTTCTATATTTATTTAATTCCTTTTCACATATATGAAAAACTTAAGAGAATCGCAAATTATGTGAAATTACTTTCCACAATACTCATCACTTGTAGGCAATGAGATTTGATTTATTTACTTCACTGTATAAATATGAGAAATTATAGGAATATTTATAAGTAATTTGTGATTGGAATTATACCAATTCCATACGATATCTTGCAATTATATTCAAATTCTGTTAAAAACTATATTTTATCACAGTATTACGCAAACGTTTTTTACAGAAACTCTAATATCTTTTACATTGCCTATGAAGACCTTGCGAGACAACGAATCTCGAGATGTCGTTTAAATATAGAGAATGGTAAAGTTTATTGAAGTCAAGAATATACAGAATATTTTTGTTATAGAAGTCCAAAATGTGTATAATAAAAAAATACAAAATATTTCTTTAATAGCGGTGTAATGAATCATTTTATCTCGTTACGATTTACCAGCGGTACTATTAGTCTGCCAAATATGGGAGCCGTTTCAAATAGACCTACGATTGGTCGAACGAAACTTCCCCGGTCGAAGGGGAAGCAGGAGGAGAGAGGCGTTGCAAACTTAACAAATCCAAAACTGGTCAGAGCGTGGGACTTAGAAAAATAAATGGGCCCTTTTATGCTATCAGTAGTGTACATACGTTATGAACAAGTGAGGTCTCATCCAACCGAAACATTCTTATTTATCGTTCACAGTTAACATAGTTTCCTCAACTCAGATTCTATTCGTATTAAGTGCAATTAGAGTACAATCCCAAAACGCAGAACCGATGTGTATTTCCTTTATTCATTGGAATTTCAAGATCCATATCTGCCATAACATGTACACGAAAGAAAAGATAAAAAGCATTGTCTGGGGAGGTCATTCACCTGCAACCGGAAGTCCAAGGAAATATCCTTTTAACCCTTCCGGACGCTTTTACAAACATAGTCACTCAAGCGATTTCGTTGGACAGGTTCGCGTCGATAATGGGCAACGCATTGAATCGAAACCTGTAAATATTTTATTAATTCGTCAAAGTGAATGAGTCACGCACAATGTATGATATTGCTTCAGTGGAATACTAGTGAAATTACGCGTAAAACATTTTACTATGAACTACAAAAAAATAAAGTTTTAGAAAAAAAATAGAAAAAACATATGACGGAGTGAGAGTAAAAAATTNTCAGTGGAATACTAGTGAAATTACGCGTAAAACATTTTACTATGAACTACAAAAAAATAAAGTTTTAGAAAAAAAATAGAAAAAACATGACGGAGTGAGAGTAAAAAATANAAACATATGACGGAGTGAGAGTAAAAAATTACGAAATTCGTAATAAGAAGAGGCGACTCACCGTGGACAGTTAATACGTACACTGAATGAGAACTTCTAAGGTCTGCGTTTAAAATCTCGTATAATCCAAGTAGAATCTGTCGTGATGAACAAAGAGATTTCTGAGGGAGATTTCAGAGTCCTCCCGTTTCCCATTCATTTCACCATCTCCTCCTTTCACCCGTTCATCCGTTCACAACCATTCCACTAGGAAACAAAATAGTCGTGTGATAGCGATTATCATGGGAGTCTAAAGTCAAAGTCAAACTATCCCACAACAAGCCCCAAAGGTGCCCAAGGGGTTTGCAAAGGGTAGATCTCCGCAATTTCTTCGCCTCGGCACTAGATGTGACCAACATCTCACTCCGGCAAATTAGACCCCAAGATAGACCTGGTACTCATTTTAAGCAGGCTGAGTATACCTGGGAGTTAGTCTGTATGTTGGGGAGTGATAAAAAAATCCCCACCCATCGGGGAATTTCGTGTTTGTAACAACATTGAACAGTTTTATAAATGAACCCGAGAAAAGTCACTTACACGATGTATTAGTGATAAGTTCTTTTTTTTTTTTGCGTGACGGACTTCCTCAGAATTTTACGTCCTCAACGTCTTTATAATGAATGGCCCCGAAAGAACAATCTAATTTTAAAAAAACGACATACCTGCTTAATTAGTAAACCTTCAAATGGTTTTCCCATCACTGTTTGCTTCGAGTTTATTTTCAGAAAAGGTATATGTCTGGTAAAAAAAGAGGGAAAACCAGATCTTGAAGTAACTATCTAGCAATAACCCCAGCAATGTAGATAAGCTGGAGAGAAGGAAGAAAAACAAGACCAAGACAAATGGTTTTCACTTCAAGTATTTATAAGCCTCATAAGAAAAATTTTAATCACAATAAATAAGGGGAACGTGACACAACACATAAATAAGAATACTAGTTGTGTGAATTCTTATCATAGTTAAATGGTAGAGGGAAAAAAATATATTTCGAAATATTGGATAAAATTTCCACTTAATATTCATTAACACAGTGAGAATTGTATTTCATTGAAATGTTCATTCACAAAATTATTTTCTTACATATTCTAGTTAATATATATATATATCCCTTTTAGGCTATTGTTATAGTATTTTACATAATGATTAAAAAATATTTTTCTCATATTACCGAATTCTTATTTTTCCTCTTTCTTTACACGTCCTTGAGTAGTTATAATTGTGGATAACCAAATAATACTCATAGCAAATATATATGAAAAATAAAACTTCAAATCATCAAAATGTAAATTTTCTATAGTTTGTTTTGCAATAAATCTTTGAATTGTAAGAATTGTATGGAAAATCGAATAAAAACTTTAAGATGATACGATACGAAAATACACTTCGGTATTTTTTGTTAAAATATAATTATTGCATTTACAATTAAGTAATTTAATCCAATTCATCGGAACATTTAAAGAATAGAGATATGACGTTTGTTCGATGTTAGTCTTCACCCTTGTTTGGGAGTGTGGCGTTGGGATCCTGTTTCCTGCACTTTACCACTCTCATTGTGACAATGGTCCTTTAGGTTCAGATTCTTTTTCTTCGATGAAGAGAAGAAAAAATCCACATCTACTATTTTCGTCGAACATCTTCCTGCTTCTCGTTCCGAGACGCGAGTCATTAGTCGCGGCCTTTTTTTATTATCGAAAATGTCCAAGTTTCTGTGATCTACAATGCATTTACTGTCTGTATAGAAATTATGTAGATTTGAGTTTGAGACGTTAAACCTTTGAAACGTCTGAGCATACTTCAATGAAATGAGTGTCAAATGAAAGGAAATATCTTCAATTTTAATGGTAATGAGATATTTTTAGATCTACTCAAGTCAGTTGTCTTCCAAAAAGGTGGAATATTCAATTTTATGCAGTTTTAGCTCGTTACTGAGGTTTAAATATAATTGTTTCAATTTCTAAAGTAATACAAAAATGTTAATAGCGCTTTGAGAGAGATTTTCCTTCCTTTATACATTCACTCGAGGGATAATTCAAACTTGCAACACAGCTATTGTTTGATTTACATCATTCAAGATTTATTAAGTAACATTTCTAAAATCAACGAATAATTAATATAAATTTAATATAAAAATAACTATTAAAACTGAATAGGACCACAAGAAATTCGTTCAGCTACTTTACTCTCCGGAAATAAGAACAGATTTCATGAGAATAATTTAATTAATTAATTGATGAGAGCCCTTGTTGTAAACGATTTCCGACTGAAATGGTATGAAACGATAAAGAAAACAAGTTAAACTTCGAAACGCTAAATTTACGGAAGAACCAAAAACATACTACAGGTTTTCAATCTGTAGCAGTAATATATCTCGCACCTAATGCTACATATTATCACTCCATGCATGTTATTACTCACTTGCATAAATATTACCTGTTATTACACGGAAGATATTCTGGGTTCAAAGATACCAAACGCAAGGAAAACGAACGTTTGTTTATGTACTCCAAAGAATGACATGTGCACGCATTCCTAGACAAGAAATAATGTTTGCTTGGAGTTTACTAGAATGTATATACAAGACTAATTGACAAGAAATACGAACGCTGTTAGGAAGGTTCCAGAACAGCTACAAAGGATTCTCTCGGTGAATCAGAAGGTTACCATGGTGAATTTATTTTGATCACAGATAGAATTCATTCTGACTAGAGAGCTCCTACTAGTAGACCTCTGTGTAAAACGCTCCTTCTACGACCGGCTCGCGGATACCCGAGACGAATTCCCTCGCTGTCCGAGCTCAGAACAGTCAAACGACAAAGTGCTGTTACTGCAGCATATGAACATAGTGATTGAACTTTGTGAAGTGAAACCTGAAGATTTTCTACTACTCAAATTCGTGAGAGCTGCAGACTACTGCAAAGCCACTGTATTTTCAGGAATTGCAGACGATTTGACGTGCCCTGCTGTTGTTGGCACCAAAATATTTTTTCACGTTATATGTTTTTCTTTCTACGTTTTCGCTCCAATTTAATGGAATAAAACTAGGCCTTTTCCTGATTTCTGACTTATTTATTTAAGGGGATTTCGTTATGGAACAATGCAGATGAAACCTGTGAAGTAACGAAATCAATTACCCCGACAATATAAATAATTTGGTGACTCCCGACGCGATATGAACTCGCATTCTCTCATTCCACGTGATTAATTTCTCTCACTAAACGTGTTACAGAATTTTGAACCCGATTTCGTGATTTTGCGAAAACTTTTTGCTTATTTGGAATAAAATTCATATTGCTAAATTTTTTCGCGCTCACAGAGGCAATTAGATTAGTATTACAATTATTATTACGTGATAAACTAATTTAATTTCTATTTTTATGTTTGTTATATATGTGTAGAATATTTCATTTTTCCTTGTGGTATATCACTCCACTACTGACTATCGATCTTAGATTCACTTAGGTTCAATTTTATACGGGTGAATTTATTGAAATCGTCTTAAAATGTCTTATGATAACGCAAATACGATGCTGTACCCGATCACGACCACATTATCGCTCCCAAGTTTTTGGAAAGACAAACCACGAGCGTGGTTCGCGATGGCGGAAGCAATTTTTAACGCGCAGGGTATTACTACCCCATTTCAAAAATACGTCCACCTAAAGACTAGTCTTGATTACGACACTACGACATTGACGATACGCTACTGACGCCAGACAACAGAACGGCATATGGCAATCTGAAACAATTTCTCATTAACCAGTCCGCCAACTCGCGAAGAACCATACTAGAGAAAATACTCTCTGCTGAGCACATTGAGAATCGTGTTGTTTTCATGAAGAAAAGTCGGGACATGATGCTATTCATTTTACTTATTCTAATAGTTTTGTAACATTTCATTGGCAAATATGTTGACAGATTTATTTATTTTTATGGAAATATGAAATTTTAGCGCTTCATTTGACGGCAAAAAAGATGAATACGCAGATACAAAACATTCTCAGAAAAACTTCTCTAACCACTTCATAAATCATTGAATTATATGTCCAAATATATTATTCGAAAGTGTCAAATTTTACGTGGAACAGACAGAAAGATGAAAATCGTTCGAATCGTTTAAAATGAAGAGGATTTCATAATTTCATGCATATTATTATAAATCTACAATTTCATCAATATCGTCAGGGCCATTTAGGTTTCTAGTCGATATGATGTGTATACAAACACACAGATCAAAATCAAACTCACATATTCGTGATATGTTACATTACTGTTAAACGTATTTATCCGTCAATATTTACATTGCCATAGTGATACTGTTAATAGTAATTAGGCCCTCTCAGACCGGTGAGAATGTATAATTCAGTACATTGTATTTCTAATTCTACTTACTATACGATATTATCGGATTGTCATAAATTATACATTTCAGAAAATACGACCCATGATTTTTATCTAGCGAGAACAAATATATTAGATTCTCTTTCAAACGATTCAAGTCGCTTCAGCTCAAGCTTAGGCCTCTTCAGTTCTTTGCCGATTCAGGACAAAGTCAGATTAGTGCTATGAAAGTGGAAAAGGAAGAAACCTAAGATGACGGACTTTTTCCATAATATAATAATAATAACAATAACAATAAAATGTCTTTATTTAGAGGCGAGACTCAGAACATAGAGTCTGCTCTACCGTCTGAACTCGTATGAAAAAAATACAATTTATATAGAAGTAGAAAAATTAGGGAGAAGAAACGTTTACATTTAAGCAAAGCAAGGGACCATCCCGGAAAACATTAAGCAATTGAGGAAAAAACCAGCAAAACCCTCAATCAGGATAGCGGTGTAGGGCCGAACATAACAATTACCATAATAATATGATACACACACACGAAAATTTACATTTTAAACTTTATAAAAATTATTTTAACATAACACTGAAATATTAATTGAGTATACATAGAAATATTGTTTGTTTAACCCAGTCTTTTCCCACTTCATGTGGAGTCGGTGAATGGGTATGGATATATGATGCTTCAATTTGGTTTTGGCTGGGGAATACTAGGGTGCCGGATGCCCTTTCTGCCGCACCTCCCCTGAAGCGGTGATTATGAATGATACGGATATTGTGACATGATTATGAATGACATGGGTCAGTGAATGTTGTGGTGGAATGATAGGCAGGGGAAACGGGAGAACCCCGAGAAAGCCTTCCGCGAACACCGCTCCGTCCACCACCTCGGATTCTACTTAGACCGGGTTTGAACCGGTGTCCCCAGAGGTAGAAGGCGAGAGCGTTAGGCACTACGCCACATACATAGAAATATTAATAGAGTACAAAAATAATAGGGTATAATTGGGTGGGGGGAATATGTAGATACAGCATAAAATATTTAAACAGCTTTATTTTTAAATTTAATGTAAGTAAATAAATTAATATTTTATTTCATAAATATTTGTTGCGCGAGTTCATGGTGTTACTTCATTTTTAACATATTACATCAAATTTTGGTTCGTCTCTATATAAATATGGAAATGCTCAGTCCCTTGAATATTGTTATAGAGAGAGATGACTATATCGAATTTAGACGGATCAGAAAAGTATTACTTTCCTTCGTGTACGAGTACATATAATGTAATTCTAACTATAATTTACCCATTCTGTATTCAGTGTTTTATTTCTTACTCCAAACTCTGACGTATATCCTATTTTCAACCTTAATTAATACTGAAAGTTCCATTCAGTAATCTATGCTTAGCGCGAATCTAATGGGATTTTTCATTCGCTTCTGAGCACACTGGCGCACCTCGCGAGCAAAAATGGTTCTGTTTGACAGAGAACCAGTACAGGGATACGGTTGTTCGTTTTGTCTATAGAGGCCCACTCTCCACGCACTGAGAGCAACCGGACTTGCTCTGTAAATTTTCTCAGTGGAGCGAAAGCACAAGGCGTTGTAGAGGTTACGTAATCTGTGGATAACGCTTCCATGATGGATGCTACGAGTTTTTGCAAATAATATCTTCGTCTGAAAGCTCCTCAGATGAAGAACAAGAGTTGTACGTCGCATTCTTCCCAAAAGCGAAATAATTAAGAGGATGGATTCCGTTTCGTTAATTCGTTCATATAATGATAAGAATTATATTTGCATCATATACATGTGCACATGAATACGAAAAGGCAATACACATGTTGACTTTTCTTCAACTTTGGCGGCTTATAACGGTCATACCCGAATCGTGCGGTTTCAGTGCAGCAAAAATGTTTCATTTACATCTCCAAGTGAAGTAGGGAACTCGTTCGGAGCAATGTTCGGTCGTAGTGCACACTCAGCAGTAAACAGGAAACGCTATGAGAAAGTTTTCGTAAAATCCACAGGTGAATGTACTAACCACGCAGTAACCAATGAGCAGAAAGTTACATTTATACTCTCCAAACGTTCACGGATGAAGTGTATGCATAGGTTAGATTATATCTCGTAGGATTCTTTCACTGTGCATAAAAGACTTCCATGGAAATAAGATATCCAGAAAATTAGGGGGGGGGGGAAACAGTATGCATTTGCGGAAAGGAAAAGAGGACAGTTAACGCATCGTGTGGCAGTGGGATAAATATGGTGGTGAAAGCGACTGAAAGCTGGAAATAGAAGGGAAAAGGAAAATAAAAAGTGATACAAAGGCTATGTATGATTCACAGATTAGGGTGGTTCTAAAAAAATCAAGTTTTGAAATTTGGTCGGAGTACCTCACAATTTTGTTTTCATGTCATAAAATAAGGCTTCATTATTTAAAATTTTAAAGATATATTTTAGGGGACGCTACTAAGCTTTCAAACCTATTATTATTATTATGTAATTGAAATTTATTTTCTTAGCAAACTCTGATTGATAAAATGGCATGGGCCTAGCGGCCAAAAGTTCATTTCCCTTTCAATTTTCTAGAGATAAGAACTTTCTAACTATATGGGATGTTGCAATAATGATGGCTTTCTGAAGAGATATGTAAATGTAATGTTTCTTTAAACTGGAATGTGTAGTTTTTGGAATTACTCCTGTTGCAGAGAGACTATATGGACTTGTTTCATCTTCCAAATTCTATGAACGTCCTGAGAGAGAACGGTGTATTTCGGAATTTTCTCAGCGATTGTCTTTTGTAGGTTATTTTTGGTTGGCATTGCTATGTCTACGATAAATGTGGTTTTACTACTTCGGTCAGTGAACATTATATCTAGACGGTTGCGGAGGATGTATTTGTCTGTGAGGATGGCTCTATCAAAATATGTTTTATGGAACAACGGCAAAATTGCTTGTCCAATAATGGAATGTATAAGGTGAGTCATGAGGATTCGGTCAGATTTTTGGGAACCACTAAAACATCAAACATGCCTGTAGATGCTTGCCTGAACATACCTGAAGATGCTGGAGGGTGCTTGATGTTCGAGCAGTGAAAATGCATTCTGAAGTGGTTTATGAGGTTTGATAACGCCGTTGAAGTGAAGCGTCAGTGGAGACGGGAGTTTGAAACTGAACCTACTAATTGTTACCCGTCTAACAATTAATCACATTATGGACAAGTCTGAGGCGCATGGGACTATTTGTAATATTCACAGAGGAAGACCGGGCACACCGCGTACAACTGAATACCATGCTTCGTCGGCTGTCGTATTGGAAAATTGTTCTCTATAGAAGTCTGCTACGCAATGTGCACGAGAAGTGGGGATCAGCGTACGACGAATTCCGAAAGATGCCAAGTGGAAAGTATGCATCCCACGATTACTGCACGCTCTTTATGATTACTATCCTGTCCGTCGAACGCAATTTTATAATTTTACAAATGTCACAAAAAATTTGTGACGAAGGAAGTGTGGATAATGGGGCGCATTTTAAGCTTAATGGAACAGTGAATCGGTATAACTGCGTCTACTGCTCGCAGAAAAATGTGCATGTTCATGTGCGGTCAATCTACCAGGGTCGTGTACACTTTCATGAAGGGGCTGAGTAGAACCCTTTGTCTCTGATAATACTGTCACTGGAGAAGTGTACCTGGAAATTTTACGCACATCAAATTTACCGGGTGTCCGTGCTCTTTATGGAGTTTAGATGATGAAGTTTAAACCAACAGGACGGAGCGCCACCACACTACCACCTAGCCATATGAGCTTTCCTGGATGACGATCTGCAGGGACATTGGATAGGATGAAGAGGGCCCATTGAGTTCCCCCCACGGCCGCCAGATCTAACCCCTATGGACTTTTACTGTGAAAGCTCAAATCTATAGACAGAAGCCGCACACACTAAAGGGCCTTCGACGGGAGATTACAGCGACCTGTGCAGCGATTTCCATTGAAATATTGACCGTCGTAGCTGCGGCGACCGTTCGTTGCGTTCTGTGTCTGGTCGCACATTTGAACATCTAAAGTAAGTATGTGCATAACTGAAGACATTACAACAATTGTTATCAGTATTTCAATGTAAAACTAACACATAAATAGTTTTTGTTCTTTAAAGTGTGTACATATTTTTGGCGGACTCTGTATTTCCTATCATTGTTGATAATGTGGTCTTCAATTCCTAAAAGAAACACTTCTATATCTGCAAAGAGATTGCCCTTTACTTTTATGAATTCATTTGTATTAAGATTGTTGTTTAGTAAATTACGAAATTACGTGAATTACTAGCCACATGTTAGATGCATCGTGGTCCACCTCTGGTTGGTGTAGGTTATTGTTATTATTATTATTATTATTATTATTATTATTATTATTGGGGTTTTAGGGTTCGCCAACGACTAGGTCACTAGAACCCTCTTTTTAACCTAAAAAATTATTTAAACCTATTGATTAGTTGCTATTTAAAAAAATATTTTTAAAATCTGAGGTTTTCATCCGAAGTTTTAAGATTTGAAGTCTTAATAGGTGGTTACCCCGTCAAAAGTTTTAAGAACGCCCCAATAGATGTATGAGGATTTCAAAGAATTTAAGGACACACATAATAATAAGAAATATTAGAAATTGAGAGAATGTGAATTCTGAAACACTGAGAACTAAGAGAAAAATTGGATTAAAGAGAAATGATAGATAGGTGGTTCATAAAATTGTTGAAACATAAAGAAAAAATTATTTTGAACGAAACCTTGTAATGACCTGACCATATTAACAGACAAGATGGCCATGACATAATGGACCAAATGGATATAAAATAGTGTACGAAAGAACTTTAGACTTGATTTTCTCTTATTTTATTCATATCTCCCCAATTGATATTACAGAGTATTTTGAGCGAACAAGTAATTTTTTTCGCTCAAATGTAGCATATTCAAAGGTTTTCCATAATGTGTTAATGATTCCAACAGTTGTTACATTTTAGTAATCTAAATAATACTGTGGAATAAGTGTCTATTGTATTACTTTTGCTGATTAAATTTACTCCATTTATGAATAAGGGCACGAAAACAAATATCCAACAGCACAGTTCTCGCTTCATGTCCATCCCAAAAGAAAATAACATTCCGGTACGAATTCTAGCTATTAAAAAAAATAGTTAAAGACTTATGACCTTAGTATGGACAAATTCTCTCTCTTTCTTTCTTTCTTTCTTTCTCTCTCTTCCTCTAATTATTTATTTTGATTTTACAATGATTGTTAATTGAGATAGAATTTTAGCATTTTTAAACGGAATAGAAATGAACTTACGGAAACGAGAAAACTGATGAACAAAACATTCAGTACCCAGTATTTTTTAAGTAATTTTTCGTTTTTAATAACTGCACAGTTCGTTGAAGAAGAGAACAAAACCTTTTAGTAAATCATTGTTTTATATTTTTTATAATTATTATAAAGTTATTGTAAATTCAGTTCGAAGGATAACAGTACTTAGTTGATTGGGAATAGATTATCAATATTGCATTTCGTGGTAAAAAATAAACAACACGTGGAATACAAAAAGTAGCGGAATCAGCAAAATCTCATCATTTCACGTTGATTTAATAATATTAACCGAGTGGGTTGTGTTGTGCTATCAAAATGATGTAAAGTAAAATAAATAAATAAATAAATTTATTGTCAAAAAACAGTACAAACTGCGTATGACCACGTGGAGGGAAAAAAACTAATTTACTCTCCGGAAGCAAGCAAGGGACCATCCCATCAATTCCGATCAAGGGCCCTAAGGCAGAGGCGGATTCAAAAA
>NNCF01127864.1:616501-644005 GCA_002313205.1 Laupala kohalensis | reverse complement strand
GAATATTGATTATTACTTACCAGACGCGTCAGTGATTTTATTATTCAAGAATGAAGAAATCAAGTTGCATCGTTTTAAAATGAATGTAATGAAATGTAATGTAAATGAATGTAATTTCTTGATGTAATTTTTAAGTGCTGTTATCTCGGAAAGGAAGAGGTCTAAGAAAAAAATAATAGGAACTCTGAGATAGACCTTTTGATGCTNTGCTCCGACCGGTTACGCAGATACGTAACCACAAATCTCTGGAACATTTGCGTATTAATGTGTATGATGATTGCCGTATCCAAGTATTACAAGTATGATGATTGCCGTATCCAAGTATTACATGTATGATGATTGCCATATCCAAGTATTACAAGTATGATAATTGCCGTATCCAAGTATTACAAGCAAGATGATTGCCGTATCCAAGTATTACAAGTATGATGATTGCCTTATCCAAGTATTAGCGGTGGAAGGCCGCAGGGGGTTCACGTTTCCATAATCTCAGCTATATGAACCGAAACTTTGAAGTAAAACACCACAATAATAATAATAAATTTATTGTCAAAAAACAGTACAAACTGCGTATGACCACGTGGAGGAAAAAAAACTAATTTACTCTCCGGAAGCAAGCAAGGGATACTCTCCGGAAGCAATATTTTCAAGAAAAAATGATGTTCATCCTCATAATATGACATGGTAGCGAGCCTAGGTGAATATTCTTGTCTTCGTAGAGCGTGCCCAAAGGGAAAATCGTCTTGTTTGCAGAGAGCGCTGGTAGACGCTGATCGATGGTGAAGTCCCCGACTCCCCGCTCCGCAACTCCTCATCCTAACTATGCTTTCCCGCTCTGCGGCGCCCCCTCCATCGCCCATTCACGTCTGTCAATGGAAACAAGCGTCCTTCCTCGGAACGCATTCGCAAGATATGAGTTATTTCTAGACGTGAATTACTTTATGGCCTTCTAGTAGAAAACACACACATTTAACA
Source organism: Laupala kohalensis (assembly GCA_002313205.1). Lineage (NCBI taxonomy): Eukaryota > Metazoa > Arthropoda > Insecta > Orthoptera > Trigonidiidae > Laupala > Laupala kohalensis. The sequence continues at coordinate 643,030 of NNCF01127864.1, read as the reverse complement.
TTGAAAAGGATCTTTATATTTTAGAAGTAGAAAATAGATTTTGACCCCGGATCAAATTAGAAATTTTACGTATCCATAGTATTCTAAAAAACAACAATATTTCCCTATTAAATGAACAAATCCCAGAATTTCATTCCCCTAGCCTTCAAATTCCTTCCCTCGCACCCCTAACTCTCCGGGACACTGCACCCCACTCTCAGCAACTCGCCAAAAATATTCCTCGATACTCAGGTACGTAATTTTGTCGGTTTGCTTACTCTGTATTTGTTTTCTTTTATTCATTTTTCATTGTTCTTTCCTTTCTTTATTTCAACAACAACAACCAAAATTACACTTCTTTCGATACGGTTTCACTCAATTATCGTATTATGTTTCTATTTTTATTATTGTCATTTTATGTACATTTATATTTTCCAGTGTATGTTACTGACGATGGCTGTTATGCAGCGGAAAAAGGTTCATACCAATCAAACAATGAGCAACATAGAAACGCCTTTCAATTTATCATATCGTTATTATCATATCATATCGTTATTTATCATATCATATATACTTTCAATTTATCATTTATCAATTTATCATATAATTTATCAGATTTCATTGAAATCTGATTTGCAAAGCATGACTAATTTTTTTCCGAGGACAGTTTATTTAAGTTCTTGATTTAGCATATATATAAGAAATTTTATCATCTTAGTAAACTATTGTCGTTATAAGACACGAATTTTTATTTTAGGAATTTAAGAGACAACGTTGATGATTAAGTTATTGAGGAAATTATTACGGTAAACGTCTCCACCGGAGGAACTGAAGACTTCTTCATTTATGATCACATCTAGTATTTACCGTCAGAGAAGGGAAAGTGAGTGCAGTATTGAAAGAATAATTTCACATTTGAAATGGAAATAATTATTGATTTTTCTACTCTTTGCATCCAGAACGGTTTAGATGTACTTCACCGGTTAATATGTTTAGAGACATAAAAAGGATCTGACGTGATCTCATTTCTGAGAGTGATGATTTCAATACTTTTTCACAGTAGAAAATAAGTATACTGAGCAATAAATCTGTATTGTTTACAATGCGTGAAGGAAAAAGTCAAAGTCCCCAAAAGCAAAAAGAAACGAAACAAATGTTTCGTATCCTCAATTAACTAGTTTTCTACTAAATTACAAGAAGATTAATGAATGTAATTATCTTTCAGTATGGTAAAGAAAAAATTACTAGCGTATGGCACGGACAATATTAACAATAAAAATTCTCCAAATTACTGGATTACGTAAGTGCATGATTCTCAAACAGTAATTTCATACTAATAGTTTTCTTTCTGGTAAATTCTTGGAATATACTTTGTAATTTTTATGTTGTTTTTTTTAATTTTTTCCTCGCGATAATAAAAACAATGAGAAATTTTGTGTTAACTTACAACTTCCGAATGATCAACTCGTGAATGATTGCATCGTCAACGACCGGGTAAAAATTGCGATGCACTAGGACTCGAACCCGGGACGGTTTTCTAGAGCTACAGGTCCACTATACAGCCAGCCTCAAATCCCAAAACCCAAACTACACTTCCACCTGAAAGATCCCGGCCATAGAAGGATGTCCCGGTCCGTCGCAATTTTCACCTGGTCGTTGATGATGCAAACAGTCCTTTACGAGTAGGTATTCGGAAGTTGAGTTAACACAGTATTTGGTTTCTCATTTTTTTTTTATAATTTTGAGGGAAAAATCATAAAAATTACAAAGTATATTCAAAGAATTTGCCGGAAAGAAAACTATTAATAAGAAATTAACTAGGATAACATACGTAAACATAATTGAGAATTCATAACCCGAAGGCAAGGAAGACTCCATTCAAATATTCCTCCGGCCCAACACGGTTTTAGATCCGGATATTCATGTGAGAGCCAACTTATTTCCGTTTGTCAGAACTTAGCTTGACGAGGGGAGGACAACTGATGCAATAGTTATTGATTTATCAAAAGCGTTCGATTTAGTGCCAAACGACAGTTTTCTTGCAAAAATCGCGAAGTCAGAAATTGATCCACGTGTTCTCAAATGGATTAGTGAATTTCTCCGGGATCGCTCACAAGTTAGAATAGATGGGCGCTCCTCTAAAGAAATCGCGGTGGCATCGGGAGTACCACAGGGAAGCGTTGTGGGTCCACTTCTTTTCCTTGCATATATTAACGATATATCAGACCACATTAATTCGATAGTGCGTTTATTTGCAGATGACTGTATTATATATCGGAATATTAAAGAAGACAGTGACCGAAATATGTTACAGAACGATCTAAACGAATTGTGAACATGGACTGAGACGAATAAAATGAAAATAAACCCTCTAAAAAGTAAATCTTTATATTTTTCAAGATCAAAAATTAAACCTGCTCTGAACTATTCATTAAATCATCAGGAATAATCTGATTATTCCTGATGTTTCGTACTGTAAATACTTAGGTGTTGTAATTTCTCGTGATTTAAATTGGACATAACTTGTTAAATATACAACGCAGAAAGCTTGGAGAGCGCTGAACTTCGACGCGTACATAAAACAGGGGACTTTAAATCTCAAAGCTTGGCATACACTTCATTAGTTCGACCTATACTGGAGTACGGAGCCGCTTGCGGGGATCCGTATAGGAAGGGAGGATCAATGAATTAGATGGGATACAAGGAAAGGCCGCGAATTCTGACAGGGACAACACACGTAATATTAATTTAGCGAGACGCACTTTCCAATCGAAGAAAGTTAGCTCGTCTTTGTGCCCTCTTTAAAGTTGTATCTATGTGTAATCATTTTCTAAGCATCTCATACCGTTTGTGTGTGTATTTTATAGATATTTTTATAGGTATTGAAGATTTTTTTTAAACTTCATATTATTTTATTATGTATGTATTATTTTCTATATGCCACCGAGCATTGCTCACTAGCAGACTAATAAATTATTATTAAAGAAGAATTTTCTGGAAGAAAATCGCCTTAGTTGCTCTTCTCCCTCGAATGGAAGTGCGTCAATACTCCTGTACCGTCACCATTGTTCTCTTCTTCTTCCTACTTCACCTTTACACGCCTCGTCATCACACAGTCATTCACTCTTTGTGTGCATCCTTCGTGAATGCTCCCATCGACGCAATCGCATTATCACTTCTTTCTATGAACTTCATTGCTGCCTTAGCTATCTGAAGTTCAAGATAAATAGGTTTACGTTTCCACGAAGAATTTTGAAATGTCAATATTTTCCTCCGTTCTTGGTGAGTAAGAAAGACTCACCATCTGGGAAGTTCACTTTTTCAAACATTGATTCGTTTTCGTTCATTTAAATCAGATGATATTAATCATTTCTACAATGCAAATGAATATAGACGTCTTTTCATCTTCTTTATGCACAAAGGAACTGCAGTATTCCTACATTAATTCAATAATAAAGGCAAGTAATATCGAAATGGTTTGATACAAAAATACTAATGTATATTTAAAAACAATTCTTAAGTAATAGCTTTCAAAAAATCAATTCGGAGGTTATTCTTGTAAACAATTACATCGATCTTCGCTTCTGAAATCCCGAGGGGAAACAGGTCTGAGCTTGAAGAGAGTTCAATGGCCAGAGTGCAATCGATTCACTGGCACTCACAAGTGTGGATTGGCCTCCCCTCTGAGTACACTAAAGGAAGTGAATGAAGCAATACTGACAGTGAAGCATGATAAATGTCGCATAGCTTTCCGGCGAGAGTTAATACAAAATACTCAGAGAATTAACAAATTGTTTTCTCTTCTACTGCTAGTGACAACGGGAATTATAGAGTAGTTTGTAAGTTCGAAAGACAGACCTACCTATGTTCTAAAATCACTTAAGGATTTTTCAGAACAGAATAGGAAATTGTTTTACCCAAAAGTAGAAACGACGGTAGTATTATGGGGACATAAGTATGTAGTTACCTTTATATGTAAATTTATTGTCAAAAAAACAGTACAAACTGCGTATGACCACGTGGAGGACAATAAACTAATTTACTCTCCGGAAGCAAGCAAGGGACCATCCCATCAATTCCGATCAAGGGCCCTAAGGCAGAGGCGGATTCAAAAATTTCAGNNNAAAAATTTCAGCAAAAGTTCCTAGATAAGATAAAAAGTTAGCTGCGAGTTATAATACTAATAGAATGTCAATATGTTTGTAATTTTACGCAAAAAATTACATGTACAAGCTATTATCGAACTTTCTGCAGAAATTCAAGAGGATAGAGTTGTATATAAGTAGATGAGGAAACTATGTCCAACATGTCACGGAAATGCGTTAAATGCAGCTAAGAAAGGGGAACGTATTTGAGATAAATGAGAAATGAAGGTGTACTGAGAAGGATGATGAGAAGTTTGATAGACGATAGATAAATGGAAGTATGAAATTTTTGCGATGTGTGTCATAAAAATATGAGAATTAAAAAAAGGGATGAAATAGTAGATACGTGTATATTCACGAGGTAGAAGCCGTCACGACGGCAGCTAATGCAATCAACATAATAGAAAAATGGAAACACCATGACCAAAGGAAATGAAGAAAAATGAGACTTGTGAGAATAATTGTTATTGCATTAATCATATACGTATTGAAGGGTAATTTATTTATAATTCACTATTTATTTTATATGATTAAGATATATTTTTATGTTGCAAGGATCGAACAATCAGGTGAAGTAAACCACACATTACAGGAATAATGTGAGACAGGACTGTTAACTCTGGCTGATCTTTAACACTACGTGCTCTTTCGCTGCACAGCTCAAGGCGAGGACTGATGGTAATATAAGACAAGATCCTTGTGGTATCACAGGTCCCAATGAGATAGCAGACGAACGCTCGACTCCCGCGTTGGTAATGATGATTCTCGTGACGAATGAAGAAAATGAAGTATGAAATCTTATTTCACATATTCCTTCTTCAAGGGCATATTCAGGTTACTCGCCACGGGGAACAAGGTCTGGCCAAATTAAGCATCTCATCTCTGTGATACGTGCGCTGAATCGTGACAAATCCCTATCAAGGATTCTAGAGCTAGTGAAGTTCCCTAAATATATCTCAACCGGCGTGTATTGCAACCGGTAATTTGGCAAAATACTCGAATAGCGGTAATATCACACACATACTTTATTTTAAATTAGATATTACAAATTAATAATTAATAGATTCATGTTAATGTATTGACCAGTTGTGTGATTTGCCCTACAAAGTTTGAATTGCATTCATCCGCTTTTTTATGCCTTCATTTGAGCGTTCTTTTAGTATTTTTTTTTTGTGGGGGGGAGAAGTACCTCTCCCTTATACCCCACCACATTTGCTACGGCCATGTCCTTCCTGACGCAGGAATTGTACCCATCCACTAATGCTAACAGCATAAATACATATCACACCAAACAGCTGAGAAACACGCGTTCACGCTCTGAAAGAGGTCAATACTAACAGTAAAACTTTTTCCACGTGTGAGAGGAAAAAGTATTATGGTATTATAAGCAAAACAAGACTTCCAACTAGAACGACTCGGATGGACGGCATGAATGGAAAACTGATGCAGAGGATGAATGATGCAGAGAATTCGCACAAACAACACAAACCAGGCCACCATTGGAACACGCTGCTTTCTCGGGTGATGTTTATCCATCCGTGCCCCAAACGTTTATCCTCGTAGAATGCGAAAAGGAGATAAATTAAATAATATCCCGCGTGTATTGAACGAAACTGTGCCAACTTTTCGAGAACGCCTATTGTCTTCTCGGAGTAGGGTACAAATTCAAAACAAAAAAATCACTTCACAGCAAATATTTTCTTGGAACTCATTTTTTTAGGTCGCAATAGAATGGGACTTCTTTTCAGTGTAATACTATGGTAATACTATGGTAAACGAAAACCATGCTATGAAGCGATGCCTTTTTACAAATGTTCTGAGAAGGCGACGAGTATCATCAAAAATTTGGCGACGTGTCGTCTATTAATGAGGCGTAATCGCAACAATTTCCTTTACATACACTAGTATTCGTAATTGGAGTTAAAATTTTTCATTACATTTTTATATTAAATATATAAATCTTATACAACTGACATTTTTTGAAAGCAATATAACAAAGTTAAAAGTAAAACCCATTTATTATAGTTTAAAACACTACTTGTCAAAATACAAACTTTTTTTATATATGTCGGTAATGACACTCTTAACCTCAGGGTCGTGGGTTCAACACTTCTAAATTACGGAAAACCTACCTTGAAAGACATAATCTATAGGAGAAACTATTTTGGAAATCATATTTAGGAAAATTCAGTCAAGATCCTTCTCATATTCACCGATGTTAATTCTGTTTCAAATGACCACAAAAACTTGCACAGCAAAAGTTTATTTTTTCTTGAATACATGCCTACAATACCTACGATAATTCAAAATTTATTAACTTCCAGATAACTAGTCCTGTTTCATTATTAATTACTTGACACGAGCAAGTATATAATTTAATACTTTTGCTGAGAAGAGTACATTCAGAGCCTACAGCTTTCAATTTTGTTCACTTAAAGTATGTGGTAATTCAGCAAATGAAGATTAGCGGCCCAACTTATGATTTAGTTACAATAAAATTCATAAATAAATGTATGAGCTGTGTGTACCCTGTATTCTCTATTCCTTTATTTCCTGGATGGATCTGTTATCCATATCCTTTATGCCAGAGGACTAGTCGCCTAAACATAATATTATCTCAAATTACTTTTTCATTTTTTTATTTTATTTTATTCAATCAACTCGCTTCACACTCAGTGCATTTTCGCGGCTATTCACGCCCGCTTCGTCGTTACAAGCTAGTGAATGGGTCACACTCTTTGACATTGTTCGGGGTTCCACCTCCACTATATTCCAAGCATATATCCCAGGTATCGATACAAATCGTCGTTATTCGCTATGCTATGCTTTCTAATGGCGTGAATTGGGTATTATTTTGTGTTAAACGTGTTATAGTTTTCTGAGTACAAATAAAATTATGATTGTGCACACATTTGGCTCAAGAGATAAATTTTTTAGTATCGCTTGAAAGTATTAAACACTCTAAAATTGAGTTATTAAATAAACCCCTTTCTTATTTATTATTTATATTTTAAAATGATTAATGACACCTTTCTACATAAATTTGTTGTCAAAAGAGCAGTTACAAACCGTGTATGCCCACGTGCATACGCTCATTGGACAATAAAGTCATGTACTCGGCGAAAGCAAGTCATGGATCGTTCCATCAATTCCGATCAAAAGCCTAAACACTTGGATTACACTTTTCTAAATGACATTATTTAACAAATACACTTTTAACAATTCATTTTTCCCAAATAAATTTATCACAACTTAATTCTATCTTCATTATTCAAGCATCTTCTCCGTCAAACCATTGAAATAAATGGTGTTTTGAAGAACGTTTCCGTAATTCACAGATTTTTAGATTCAAAATTTTAGGTTTTAAGATTTGTACGGAATAATTTACGAGAATACATTTTTTTTCCACATGCGCCCATCATCTATTTACTACGTAAAAATGCACTTATCTTTTTGAAATTTTGTTCTTGCCGATAATTTTAGTGTCCACTGATGTGTTATTTTCAGTGATTCTAGAGCTACACCGAAGGACACCTATCTCCATTCGTATTTGTCCAAACATTGAATCAAAAACCAATATCTTCACAATAGCATGCTCCAAAACGCTATTCACTTTTGACACTTTGAAAGGTCTAATTTCACCATGAAAATGGTGAATTCAAAATTACAAAAGTTCATTTCTTAAATTCATTTTATTCAGCAAGAAAGATAAATATTTGTTTACTAAATAATCACACATGAATGCTTTGAATGTTTAAAGTCTGAGACTTAAGTAGTTTAATTTTAAAAATGTGTCAAAAATCAAAAGTATCGAAATGTACATATCTAGAACAATTGGATACTTCATTAATATATATTCCAGATGTGTCCTCGCCTCAGCATATTCTACCTACACAGATCCTGCGCCCGCCAACTTCTTAGAATTACTTTCACCCCCCACCTCATACACCGCCCCACATCCTCTGCAGAGAAGTACTTAAAGTTCCTTCACTATCGCACATTTATGCCTAAACCACTTTGGTTTGTGCCACGCACTGATAGTTTCTCTTTTTCCTTTTAGTCCTGTTTCCACCTAGAGCATAGAACCGAGATCAATCTCGTGAACTGAGATTAACCTCGGATCATCAATGTTTTGTTTTTCACCGTCGATCACGTGACCGTCGTTCAGATGTTGACTGGCCAATTTCGGGCGATCAGCGCGGCTTAACTGAGATTAAGAGAAGCAGAAAAAAATGATTTCTGGATATTTTGACCGATAACTTTAATAATTTATGTTATTTTGCTGTATTATTTAAGTATTTTTTTTAGTACTGAGAAATTAAAAACTTACTTTATATACTTAAAAAATGATAATCGAATGTAACGAGTGGCACAGATATTTGTGAAAAAGGTAATTTTTTGAGGCACACTTATTAGATTAGTTTTAAAACCTAGTGATATCTTCTCTAAAATATTTTTTTCTTCAAAATGCTTCTCAGAAACTACATTGCTGTTTGTAGGTTTCAAGAATTTTTAAATTATACTCCCATAGTTCGATCAACATACAACACACACTTTTCTTAAGAATTGATAATACTCGTAAATAGAATTATCTTTCCCAGTATTCGGAAACTCTGACAAGTCTGCTAACAATTGCATTTAAAACAACTATTATCTGGAATGCATTTCGACAAACTTGACCAGCACATGAATCTTTATGAATATTAAAAAATCTATCCTTTGGCTCTGATTGTCACCATCTTATACACTATTTTATTGCTACATAAGATTATAGTATATTGCTCGACTCGGTCACATAAATTCGTCGATAAGAAACGTTGCCAACTATTGCGCGCAGTTGAACTAAGTTTTACTGATCTCGAATCACCTTCCACTTGATCTTACCCGCAGGAAACCGATACAGTCTGATCGAGATCAAGAACTTCAATCAACTTAGAACTTGGTGCAGCTGAACTGTGTTCAGGCGCCATTTGGTGAAATCAGCTTCAATCATTTCATGATTTATTGCAATACTTTAGTTATATGCTCGTTCGTTTACTTTATTTTTTTGTATCCCGACAATGTTATTTCAGTGAAAATGCTTTCGATTTCTGAAAATAAATACTTCATTGCAAATTATATTTGTGTGTTAATATATACTAATGAAAGTTAAGTATTTGGTATGTCTGTTGCATGGAAATCGGAAAAAGTAATCGATTAAAATATTTGACATTTCAAAGGAGACTTCTTAAGTGTAATTGCAACTAAAAAGAAAAGTATGGTTAATACTGATAAAGTACAAGAGCAGAAAAACAATTAAAATTGAATGCTAATCAGTAGATGTGAATCTTCACTCCCAAGGCTGTTGACCATGAAGCTTACTAATGTGTCCGCCAGAGGTCATTGCGTTTGTGAGGGGGACAATCCACTAAACGTATAATCAACGTTATCGAATCGAAGAAGCAACATGGTGTAAAGGCTATGAAGAATATTGTTTTCAAGTGCATAACCTAAAAGTGAAATGAAAACCAATTCAGAGATCTTATCAAAGTGCTTTGCTTATTAAGCGTTCTGTGCAAAATGTTTTTCCATCTGCCTCAATTTTAAAATAATTCTTAATTATGTACATAATAACACGCAATATTGAAAACTGTGTATTTTTTGTTGGTTTTCTTCGTGGTTTTTAATTTCTGAAATTAACAAAAGTGAAAATTTAATACTTCGAAAGAAGAGAAGCTGATATATAAATTTAGGGTATTATATAAGAACCCCGGGTAACGACGGGGAGAAATGAGCTAAAAAACCGACATGTTGGCTGGTTTTAAATACCAGAATGTACAGATTGTTTTAAGTTGCTTTTCGAATTCCTGACAGCGCCGTGTAGTCCTGTTAGTATTCTATATGTCAGAGTAGTGTGTCCCAGCTTACCGCTGTGACATTTCATGCTTTAGTGTTTCGTAAGGGATTGAACCGTTATTTTTCGCTGGACCCACGAAACAGCTGTGGCAGACCAGTATTATTGAAAGATAATTTATCTGAGCTAATGTGAGTTCCACATGGCTAATGGTCAGAGTAGTAACTGAATTAACAAACGAAGTGCTTGCAGTTTCATTCCCTCCACAAATCCTACATTATGCAGTGAAAGATTGTAGGATTACGAAAAGGCATTCTCTTTCCAAATGACAAGACCACGAGCACAGATTCTGTCATCAAAATTCATGTCTGTTAAATCGTTTCTCCACACATGAAATTTCAGATTCTACTTTAGGAAGATTATTTTTTAAATCATTATATTCTTTAATCTATAAAATTTAACATTATTTCTAAAATTTTCTACTTTATTGTTTTTGTGGTATTCCTTTTTCGTTAGAGTCTAACCATCTGTTATCTTTTTCTTTCTATGATCAAAGGTTTACACAGAATAAAACATTTTAACACCAGATAGCAATTTCATGTATTTTAACTCTATTATTTTATATAATTTCACTATATTTGCAAACTATTCTCATATGTTTAGCTATTTCCTTGTATATATCGTTCGTCTCCCATATTTCTGCAATTGAAACTAGTTGAATTCACTTCCCTTCCCCAAATACAGATTTATCATGTATGCACTGGGTATAAAAACATCAATGGTTATCCTTGCAAACAACCGAACTGTCACGAAATTTAAAAAAATCAAACATTACAAACATAACTAGGAATAGTTTTCATCTTGTAGATCAGCTCTGTCCAACGCATATGGTCCACGAAACATTTTTTACGACCCGCGAGTTATAGTAAACTTAACATCAAAGTTTTCGTCAAACTTTGGGGGACACAACTTTGTTATTAATCTATGCTTTCAGGCAAATCAGAATAAATATTTGATGTGACAGGTCCGGTGAGAAAACAGAAAATTGTGTTTAGAATTACCCCGTCATAACACATGACAATATGAAAACTTTATTATGTATCAAGTATTAAAAGTACTTTATAAAAATAAAGAAATATACTATTTAATTTTCTAACTTAAAATAGTAGAAATTTGTTGATAAATATAAAAAACGTGTCACAAATAAATGAATGTGATCCATTTATTTTATTCACGGGGTAATATTTTTGCCGAGCCCCGTACCGTGTCGGCCCGATCGATAGAAAGTATAAAGAAAATTGCCCGTGGGCTAAGAAAAGTTGGACAGCTCAGTTGACAGACTATTACCCTCGCGATATTACCAAATATAAGCAATCAAACGAAAGTAAAAACTATAAAGGTTAAAGAATTAATGTTGAAATGTAAAAAGTAGAATAATAATACCCTACTTTGAAGTAAAATTGTAAAACTTTGAAGTACTTTGAAGTAAAATCTCTATTGTTATTATAAATGCAATAGCGTCTTATTATCAAATAATCGTTAAATCAGCTCGTAAGGAAATATGACAATTAATATTCTAAAAAATGTATTCTTGAATATACGTTTTACATTTGCAATAATATAAATTATGTTTTCTTGAGTGGTGAATGGATAATATTCCTCGTTTTAATAAATTTGTTTCTAATTTTGTCTTATGTTTTTAACTATTTTCATGAACAAAATTATGATGAATAAAAACTCACATAAGGTAGTACTACTCCTAAGATCTTGTCAAAAGGTAATGGACTTCATGTAGTTTATGAAATTCACTATTACGGAATATTATAAGTAGATTACTCACTCATATAATAAAATCCATTTCAAAATAACTTGAGGAGTATAATTAAACATAATTAAATAAATCATTAAAAACTTACGACCTTTAATGGACAAATGATTTAAACATTTTAAATTATCGGGTATGGTCGTAAATAATAAAAATTCATTCAAATTTTCAAACTTTTAATATGACTGCCTGGATTGTAACTAATAACAGAAAAAAAATCATTAAATTTAAACTACACCATTTTCAAACTGTGACAATAATACTTCTTTAAAACTTATTAGATTACTTCGGATATCTTACGTGCATTAAACCATGAATTAAAGTATAATACGAACTAAAATTATTTATTCATTTATGTGTAATTTACACTTGATTTGCGGTCACATTGTATTTTACAATTTAAAGTTGGTAGCATTGTAATTCACAGCTGAGCTGGTTACTTGTAAACAACGCGTAAATAGATGAAAGTTTATGAGGTTATTTCCAACGTTGATTATTCGTAGAGTGTCTTTAAAATCATCTTGTTTTACGTGAAAATGCAAAGAAGAGTCTGAAAAAGTATTCCATAACATATAGCTCTAAGTTATTTATTTCAATTTCAATTTTAAAGAAGGAAAAATTACACATCAATAATCTCACTTCTTTGATCTCCATATATTGGGAAAGATAGAAAACCGTGGCATTAGTTTTCGCTCTCTAGAGGCGAAAGACGAAATAAGTGGTTCGTTCGATGTAGTGCGGCGTTGCCACGTTTCACTACCGTAATCTCGAGTAGTCTGACATCATTTCACTTTTTATCGATTATCTCATTTTAGATCCCGTGACTCATGATTGTCATAGGATTTTCATACTTTCAGAATACCAGTCAACAATTTCAAAAATATTTAAGAAATTCCTACATTTGCTTATACAGTTTTTTTTCAGATAAAGTTAAAAATTCGTGCAATTCCGTAAGAGACCATGTTAAATTGAAGTTACAATAATTCGCAAACTATTCTCGTGAAGGTTACGGAACTTTGTCCACTTGTTAAAAGTCATAATATCAACAAGTTTACAAAATATACACAAAATCTAACATTGTTGAGATTATGTGAAGTACTACCTTAATAAAGAAGGCTATTACGCTCTGAAACAGCTGAATGTATATTAACTATTAGTGATTTTAATCATTTATAATTCATTTAGTGATTTTAATCATTTATAATTCATAGAAATTGTCATATAAATAATTAGACTCCAAACTGGATTAAATTTAATAACAAAAATATTATTATAAAATAAATTCATTGCAGAAAAGAAAATTCGAATTGCTATTTCCTGCTGAATACTTAACCTTCATACTTTCGTGTATGGCGGCTTGCAGTATCGGGGAAGTTTATCGTACACATACAATGCGGATGTTCGAATGGATTAGTCATAAGTGCAACATAAAAAAATAAAAAATTCTCCATAATTTTACATTTTAGTCAATTAGAAAACATATGCAAAATTTAAAGTCACGAGCATATCGCAAAGTATGGGAATATTCGATTTAAAAATTCCATCGAGGTGGAAGAATGGTGTTCCCCAACCCGTAAGCTTCTGCAAATGAAATAGATTAAGCTCCGCACAATAAATATATTACGAGGTGAGCGTTAAACTCATATGACCCACGGGATTCATGATTCATTTTACAGAACATTCAGGAGGTCTGGAAGGGAATCTGCTGGATGTTGAAGCATTAATAAAAATCATTTGACCTCGCCTCAATTTAAACTTAAACCTGACGCTCAGCGCCCTACCTTGACAACGCTCACACGCCATGTACAATTAAAGCACAAAATAAAATTATTCCCAGTAGACATCTACTAGTTAAATCAAAACAGATATTTTGTGTCTGTGATTCCGCAACTTAGCACGAAAATGTATAGACTGTTTCAAAATCGGTCCACATGTTCTATAGGAGTCTGAGAGGTCCACTTAGCAAATGTTTTGTAAATTAGAATTAGGTTTCATAAATTTAGTTTTTAAACATTTCTTATTGATAGACATACAGAGCAAAATCCCTACGCAAAAGACGAAACTTCGACACGCGTTCTCTAAGATAACCATCCCTCGATTTTATCGAAATTTGTTTTAATTTGTTCTTCCATCCAGAAGTGCCGATTTAGAAATAATAGTTTTAAAAATTCACGCGAGTAAAGATGCGACTACACAGCTAGAATTAAATTAATATTGATTAAACCCAATTTATAGCACTGTACTTTGCTTCAATTTCGTCCTTTTATCCGCATTTAAATACCAGATAATTTAGGGAACAATATAGCTTGTAAGTGGGTCACCCGGAAAGTAAACGTTTTATTGTGTACACATTATGAGGAGATGTATTAATACAAAACTTTGTTAACAACTTAAATGAGTCTTAATTCTATGTAATTACCATTCACATTTAAACAATTATCACAGCGTTGTAAAATTATTTGAACAAGTCAGTAACAATCACTTCAAGTTCATCATTTTCAAAACGTATACCACCTAAAACCTCCTTCAGTTTTGAAAATAGTCTACAATAACTTTGTTCCAAGTATGTACTGTACAGTTGATGGTCAAAAATCTCCCAATTTAACTGATGTAGCAAATATTGTACCACTGTGGCGGAGTGTGTGCACTGTACGTGCGTTATCGTAAAGATGCACGACATGTGAGGACAGCAGGCTATGCCGTTTGTTTTTTGTAGTCAACAAATTTGGTTCAACGTCTTATAGTAGCCGTCTGCATTAATTGCTGTACCTCTTTGCATATGGCCCTTCAGTATGACACCCAAAACACTGTGACCATCACCTTTTTGGAGCTCAGTCCTTGCCACCCCATTGACTGGCGCTTTGATTCTGGAGTTTTATGCGAAATTCAGGTCACATCACAATTATTTTCAATTCTACGAAACTTTTGTGTATTAGAGAAAAGAAAAACACGGCGTATCTCATCTGGAGTGATTGTCAATATTCGCGCACTTTCCAAAACCGCACAAGTAAACAATAAACGACGGAAATGGATCGAAAGCAACGTCAGACTGAAGCAAAAGGAAGCCAGAGTAACGAACAGTAGCGGCGATTGGGAATCAAAAATGGGGGGAGGGGGCAAAAAATATGACAATTTTCATTAACATGACATTTTCTGCATATTTCCACTAAGTATGATTTAAATAATGACATAAATCAAAGGAAAGACAATTGGCGATTACCACATTAAGGATGGTATAATTTTTTTATAATTCCAGTTTTAGACGGTTAAAACGAAATTTTTATCTTTTCCTAAAAAAGTGAGGTGGCGGCAGCCCCCCTCCCACGCCCCTCTCAATCACCACCACTGGTCACAAACACGCTGGTCACATTTTTATGGGGTTCTAGGGTTCGCCAAATCTCACAATTACGTATTCCCTATGCGAGTCACCTAAAGCGAAGATAGTATCTCGAATGAGATCACCCCTGAGGTCCGTGGGTCATTGCAAAGTGAACGACGATGGTAAACTGAGTCGGGAGGCGAACAGGATAGCGTAGTGGTAGAGCACCAGCGCGCAAAGCTGGAGGTCCCGGGTTCGATCCCAGGTCCCGGTCTCTATCTTCACTCAATATAACATAATTAAGTTCCAGCGTCGTTGTAGGAACGAAGACGGTCGTTGGGGAATCGTACCGCGCGTCATATGAAAACGTTCTTTACTCTCCTATCGTACTACAAATAATGCATTTAAAATAAATAAAACATTGATAATTAATTTCAATCACCTTCATATTGTTCCGGAACTTTATTAATTTACAGCGTCCTTTTTAGTCCCGTGATGCTCCCGGTTGGTGATAGTAACCCTAACTTGCAGAAGTTGACACAGAACTTGATTTGAGTAAAGTACAGTATTCCCCTCTCATTGTTGTCAAACGGAATTCCCAAGACCAGTATTTTGGACTTTGGCATTGAAGGGTTTCAGAGTATTTAAGAGTCAAAGTTTTGGGTGTATAAAATTCTGTTACAGAAGACAGTAAAGGTAAACGAGAGAAAGGAGTGGAAAGGACAACAAGAACGCAAATGATAACGAAGATTAAAACAGAATTGAGGATAATCCCTCAATGAATTCTCATGTGAAATGTTGCTTTAAAGTGCTATATGAAATCGTGAAACGCTCCAAGCACGTAAATGGCAGCTAACCTGTCTGAGTACGAGTGTGTACTCAAGCGTTCGGTCAACCGCATCAAAGTGACATTTGTGCACGTAAATTTTGTGTGCAGCAAACATCAAAATTCGAGTCTCAGAGTTCGTGAGCGTGGGGTCTCCAGTGACCTGTCCTCCTGACCGTAGAGGCCGCCCCCGGCGTGCTTGCAAGGGCTCCTTACTTGAAACTCGGGATCAAATTGCTGCATCGCAGGTGTTGTCTTCATCAAAGGGTGCTGAGCTTACCTTCGGTACATTGCGACTAGACATTGTGGCTTCAGTTGATTTTATCTATGTCAATATTACTTCAATTCAGATAGTTCTACAGACAGAACCAAATATTTTAACGTATTCAAACGGGTGTAATAATATAATAATACATAAGAGAAAGAAAAACACATGTAAATGACATACAAATTTGATGAAACCGTTTTGGCATCCAGCCTTCCTCAACCACGTAGAAAACAGGCAGGACGCCGAAGCTGTTTCGTCAAATTTATCTTATTTGTATGTGTTTTCTTTCTATTTCTCATTAACTTTAAATTTAACATTAGTTAAATTGTCAGTAATATCTTTTAAACAAAAATCGATATCAGTATATATTATTACATATATAGTTGAATACGTATATATTTGAATACGTTCCGAAATCGTTTAATTTGTTGATTTTTTTAAACTGTAGACAATAATTTGTATTAATTTTCAAAACATTTTTATAGAATTGAGAGGAAATCTCGAGGAGATAACTATATTTTTGTTCACGGAGTTTACCTGTCCACTATTGTCTTCTCTGTCATGGGCATTCTGGTTAATTGCAGGCTGTGTTGATTGTGAATGGAGCCACGCGAGTTCACAGTTGACATTAATACTCTTTGTAACAAATTAGATTGTAATTACCAATTACTCTTCTTCATGAAACTGACACATGATTCGTGAAAAATTCAGCATTTTTACTTTCTAATGATGACCATGATTATTTTTTTAAAAATAAAACTGAATTCATACTGCGCCTTACAAAAATACGAGTTTAATCTAACGAGTTTAATACGCCTCTGCCTTAGGGCCCTTGATCGGAATTGATGGGATGGTCCCTTGCTTGCTTCCGGAGAGTAAATTAGTTTATTGTCCTCCACGTGGTCATACGCAGTTTGTACTGTTTTTTGACAATAAATTTATTATTATTATTAATACGGGTGTATTTAAAATATAAAGAACATATTATTATAAATATGCACGATTAAACTATTAGCGGGATAATAATAACTTATTTATTCTGTGGTAAGGAATGTCAATTCATGTAGTTTCGATAACAGCCACATAAGAAAATCTTCATTACGGCCGTTTTAATTTTTCTTTATAACCTCGGCGTTAAAATATTACACAATCTTCCATTATGGCTGAAAGAAAAATGCATTTTTACGAAAAGAACATAAATAATTAACGATGTAATATTATGACACAATCACGATACAATCGTACACATAAGATTTTCATAAAAATCAGTTTTTAAATTTATTTTACGCGTCGCTACTACTTCAAAAATTATCGAAATTTAAATCTTGGTTTAAACCTTAATTATATTTTTTAAATCCGAAATCTTATTTTAAGATACAGAACAAAATAAGAAGTGCCCAATCGTAATTTTCTGGAAATATGACATCACACTCCTCATAATTCATTATGTGAACACTCAATTAAAATGGGCTCTAATGACCTCGATGTTGACGAGCCCTAAAGCCCCCCCCCCAAAAAAAAAAAACTGAACCAAAAGTGAAGAAAAACAACAGATAGAACGCTTCAACAATTGAAATCAGCAATTTAATAGCATTAGCTCAATAAACCAACGGTGTGTGTGGGATAAAACAGGTCCAAGTAAGATCTCCAAAAGGCAGTCTATTAGTGATCTCCTAAAAATCACAAGTGATCTCAGTAACTCTTGTACATCGATAGTAAATCTGTTAACATTCATTAAGTCCACTTCGCGATTTCTATGTTAGAAGTATATATAAGGCCAATTTTAGTGTTATCTCGAGTATTAACGGTATACTCAACTCATAATAATTGGTTATTTACAATTGATACGTAAATATTCACCACTCGATTTGAGAAGAATGTACATTTTTGTCTAGTAAAGCTTTGTACGAATGAAACTATTTAAAAACTGAACATTCTTGATGGATTATCTCGTTATTTCAAAAAGTGCACTTACCTGATTATTACGAGACGTCCCAGTTAAGAAACAATGCTTTATTTAGTCGGACTGAAATTAGAACGGGCTTAAGTAAACATTCATCAAAAATACTTGTCCTCAATCTCTTCAGCAGAGAACTTTGAAATTTCAGTGCACATTACGAAAAATTCTCATTTAAGTTACGACAGTTACACTTAATTTGATAGTCACGATGAACTAATATTGAAAACGTTGAAATCATTTTAATTTTTTTTCTAAGAATGATCTTTCCCTAAATATTTTTTCTAAAATTGTTTGAAATTTTTATTTAATTTTTTGTAATTAATTGAAATATTTCCCCGGAAATGGTGTTCATTTTTCAATCATTTGTAATGCATATATGGTTTTGAATGTAGATTATTAGGTAATCATAATACTATCACTCGATTGAACAAAACAGTTTCAATGGTTAAAAACAATGAGAAGTGGAACACTATAAATACTTTTTAATAGTGAAACTATAGATTTCATTAAGATCAGGATATCAAAATCGTTTTTATTCAAGTACCGCGTATTGTCCACGTAAGTTTATCAAAAACACCTCAAAACGCACCAATATTTCATTTTCCCTTTCATTATTAAATTGTTATTTTGCTATTATAGATGCATGATGTTGTACTCAATACATACAAAATATTTGTTGTGTGTTATTTAAGAGTTTGTTTGATTTAGTAACTTTTGGCTTATTATGATTCATATGTGTTTTACATTCCATTTGTTTTCTGCAATGTGTGTTTCATTAATTTTTCTTTAAATTATTTTATTATGATCAATTCTATATTCTTCTAACTTCATTATCGGATGTTCCGGAAAATCGGAATTAAATAGCACTAATAAATTCAAGATAGAGAAAAACTGAAACTTTATCGAAAGCTTTTAGTGAAAATATGGATGGTATGAACAATTGGTAATTATCGACATCTACCGAGAAGATATATCTTGCGTAAAGATGTAAATGTTGGAAATGTGTGGAAACATTTATGGGAGCACAAAGAGCTTTGCCATTCCGGATATCCTTCTGTTTAGATGCACTCCGCACAACAACACGTTACACTAGCAGGAAGTTAACTTTAAAACAACTGGCATAAAAGCTTTCGATCTACGACTCTTAACACGAACAAAGATCCCATTTTTTAAGTCTTACCTAACAGAGAGCAGCTTCATACAAATAGCACGGAACAAGAAAGCAGTTGGGACTGCGTATAACTCCGGGGGAGTTCAGCTCCTCTACTCTCGAGATAAGCGAAAATTTTTGCACACATTTATGTAACAGAACGGTATTGCTTCGCTTATCTGCAGCTACGTGTCGTGCAGTTTCACTAAGCTTTTTCAGAGATCTTGCCCAATGAATTTGAGACGCTTGCTTACTTACTGTGGGATTGCAGTACACGTAAAACTAGATTATGGAGACACCAATATTCTAAAAAGAAGAATTGGTATTAAAAGACAAAAATATTTCATTTTTAAGTCAAACAAAAAAATTGTCGTTAAAGGGTTTTTAAACCCGACGAATCCATTAGTTCTGGTTCAATCACCGACCAAGGGCTCTAATGACCTTGACATTGACGAGCCCTAAAGCCCCAGGAAATTTTTTTTTAAAAATCCATCGCTTACCCAGCAAAAAATGATTAACGACATATTACAATCATGTTTAATGACATATTATTCTGGAATTTTCGTTTTCTTTCTACTATTTTCTATCTGTTCCTATCTACCACGAGGAAACATAGCGTTAACACAAATCAAAAGGTGAATGTGCACATTTCCTTTGATTTGTTCAACAGTGCCCCTAAAGTTACAAAGGGAGGTGGAGTAGGAAAAAAAATCAGAAGGAATATTCTTTAATTTCTCCTTTGATCTCGACAACGAAAGAGAAAACACCGGGGAACGATGAATAATCGACACTGAAAAGCAGGACACTCACTGAAATTCTACACATGAACGATTCTCAGATTCGTGACAAGGTCATATATGACGACATTAAATGCAGTACGATGGTTATTGATACGTCGCAGTCATAGTCACACGTCACGTGTGTCTCACAAAATGAAAACACATCGTTAAAGTCGATAATTGCATGCCCGTTTGAGCACTGGAAAGAAGCACTTGCTCTCAATTCATTTAGAAACTAGTGCGCATATTCTCGAGTACGTTATATCGATAGTTGTTTTTTCACATTTTCTCGTGAAGAACGATAAAAAATTACCTATTTTGAGTTGAATAATACCCCAATTGATGTAATTAAGGATTTTTTTTTTCTTTTTTCAATTACCCAACCTTTATGAAATAACCCTCCAGCTACAAATATTCGTGTTTTTAAATTTCGAATAACCTATTTTATTCGAATAAAACCTTTGAAGAGATTAAAAAACAAGCAAAAATACACTGAATTTCATCATATTTATTCATAATTTAGTTGCTTCGTTGAAATGGACAGATTGTAAACTAAAACATGTTATTAATGACCAAGGTACCTCAAAATTTTCATTTCTCTTAACGAATATAATTTTTACACGTTTATCATAAGTATAAGATATATAAAAAGAAAAGGAAGTTCGTTTCGATAACTTATACAACTGATACTATTGAACCCTTCACCAAGACCTTATGTTTCTGGTCGAGAGAAATGGACAGAAACATTTCAAATCAACACCAATCTAAGCCGTAACTATTTGACACAGTCAATAAATTGAATATTTGTTTGATACTGATAATCAGAGCGTAACATTCCAATACAAACTGATCCCAGACACACTAATTTAGTGAAATTTCCGAGAAATAATTCCAGGCAATAGTTTCCATAAATCACACTATTCTTTTCATATATCATTGTAAAAATAATTAAATATACTTTTATATTTTTCGAATTAATTTCACGCAAGTTTTAAAAGTACTCAATATTTGTTTAACGACTAAAATAAATGTAAACGGTGTTGTATTTTATTAAAAAAAGTATGATATCTGAAAGAAAGAAAAAAAAAAGATAAGACTTGCAACATCCAAATTAATTTTCTTAATTGTTTGCTCTCCCACCAAGAATTGCGATTTAAATTAATTTCAAAGATTCTAATAACACAGAACTTACGTGTCCTTCGCTAAACTTTTGGAGAACATGATTTTTTTAACAATAAATTTAGAAAAGCTAAGGTTTTGACAGACGAACTAATGGTTTGGAATTGTTATTGCATTTAGGTCAACAAATAATAACAAAATTACGTCATTTCGCCAACGTTCGACTATTTATTTTAGTCATCATCAGGGTTCAATGAAGAACAAGAAGAAATATATAATAGTTTACCCAGCCACATATTTACTTATCATCTCCCGAGATGACGGTAATGTTGAAAACAAATAGTCGAAACGTTGGCGAAATGACATAATTTTGTTATTAGCTTGTTGGCCTAAGTGCAAGAATATTAATCCCAAGAAATTATTGTGGCTGATAACATTTCAAGTATGAACTAATCACTATCTCTGAAGTTTGAGAAAGTCTAGGGGTTCGCAGCTAGTCTGGCCGAGACGCCACGGTAACTAGAAGGTTTACTAAGGTTCTACGTCACGAAACAGTCCTCGTAACGGAACTCAGAACTCCGCAGTTGTGTTTTAATCACAGCTCACAATATTATCAACCTGAATTGTTCTACCTAAGGTTCATTGTAATCTTAATGAAATCTTACATTTTCAATTTTACGCACTAAAAAAAGACAAGAACAAGTTTAATTTAAACTTATAATTTTAACCGCGATATAAGGCTAAGAAATCTTTTATTTATTTATTTTTGTGGGTACAAAATTCACCGCTCAGCATTTTTGCTCTACAGGTGACGTTCGAATTTGCAATGCAGAGAGCATGCCGATATGATTGAATGGGGAAGTCAATGGACACCTCCAAGTGAAATTATATTGAAAGAATTAAAAGATTAATTGATTATGAGAGGGTTTGGGTTTCTTATGAGTTGCTAATGTTGATGACAAAGTTATGATATGTGTGTCTATTTATAATGCAGGTAGATAAATTTGAGGAATTTCCAAGTTTGAAGTGAAGGGCACCAGAGACATGAAGACCAGAATAGAAATTGTTCGAGGAGTTTATTACTGACTGTTCTATTGTTGGAAATTGTAGTTCTTTATGAATGTTTCTATTTTTATGTACCATGACGCGTTGAGAATCTTTCATAGAAATTTGTTCTGAAATATCTGAATTTTATTTATATGTGCTTTTGTTGCGTAGCCCCAAATCGGACTTGCAGAAAGTAATAATGGGAGAAATATACTTTTATATATTAAGAGGGCGCATTCTAATTTTAGGTGGATGATGGGTTTTAATTGTTGTAGTCTTTGATGAGTTTTATTAAGTCTCCTTATACGAGGGTCTCAGTTTAATTTTGTGTCTAATAATACCCCAAGATATTTAACTGGCGTTTGGAGGGGGCTAAGAAGTCTCTTCATTAATTCACTCCAAGGACTGACCCACCAGATTCTCTATACGCTACAGAGAAATTTCACTGTAACTAATATGTTGAAATTAGAGTATACACCATGTTGAAATTGACTTGTTTTCAGTACAATTTACTTAGGAACTAGGTGTGTACAATAAAATTACTGTAAAGAACATTCAATTTAATGTCAAATATTTTCATGCACTTTAAAATAATATTTCTCATAAAGGCAAAATATTTCAATAATTTCGTAATAAAAGTAATTTAGAATTCAAAACTAGGTACAGTCAATATAATACACGTTGGTATATAAAAGTACATGAAACTTCATGATATTTTAAATAGTACGTTCAGGGAGAATAATAATTTCAAGTAATTATTCCAATGATGCTTCGCGGTGATTCATATTCAGAAAAGATATCCTCAATAAACTTAGCACCCACACTTTATCAAAACAAAACAAACTAGTGGTGCAAATCCATTGCACATACTTTCTCATATACGTTTTTCAGTCTGCACAAAAGAGCGAAATTAAACCATTCTATTAGGAGGAGGGATGATTTTAACATGTTACTCTATATTTTGGTTGTCTTCATTGTACCCTATTTAAAAAGTGTATATAAAATAATCTCTAATATACAAATTACGTTCTTTCGTTTTCGGGGGAGATAAGATCAGCAATATTTAAGGCCGTGTTGACGTAATACCCACATTGACGTAATAGTATCATTTTCAGATTTTTGAATTATTTGAATTATGTACTATCCTGGTAACATAAAAGGGTGAACGAAAATATTTTAAGTCCCGTGCGCTTTGTAGTTTGGAGCTGTTAGGTTTGCAACGCCACGCATCTGCGACGGGGAAAAAGCATCTCATTTTCGTTCGCCCAATCGTAGGCAAACTTGAATCTGCTTCCATGTTTGACGGACCAATAGAAGACTAATACTGGCGAACATACCCCTATTAAATCAAGAGAAAATGTTTTATTACACCGCTTTTAAAGACATATTTTGTAATGTTTTACTATACACATCTTGGACTTCCATAACAAACAAAAATTCTTTATATTCTTAACTGCAACAAACTTTATTCTTCTCTACATTTAAATCTCAAGTTTCGTTGTCTCACAACACCGTCCTTCGGAAAACAAAACAAATGAAACTTATTCGTAAAAAAAATTTGCTTCTTACTGTAAAACCAATATTGTTTAATCACAGAATTTGAATATCATCGCAATATATCGAATGAATTTCTTGAGATACGCATTCAGAAATACTTATGAATATTCTTATAATCTTGAATTTCATTCAGTGGCGCAAAAAACTCAAAGCTCATTGGCATCAATTAATGTGTTGTTTATTGTAATTTCAAATTATACAGAGCTCTTTTATACTATTTTTAGTTGTTAATCGGAAATCAAGTATTATAGAAAGCAATATGATATAAAATGAATGAATAACACTAAATATTAATTTTGAATTATATCTTCAATAATTTTGAACCAATAAATAAATTACTTCCGTATTGATTCTGAAATGTATTGACTCAAGATACAACGCTTGGTTGTAATCGAGGAACATATAAAACAATATGCTCAGAGTAGCATTACTAAACAGTTTGTTTTTAGTTTTCAGAAAATATATCCAAAAGAGCATATCGCTTTTATTTAAACTTCCAAATACAACTGAGTTGTATTCATGCACATTATCTAAAATTATCAGACAATAAAACATCGCAACTAATATTGCATTTAATTAAGTATCTTACATTTCATTACTTATCAATTTCATTATTTTGTCCACTTTTTCGTTATTATCGATAAAGAATTCATTGATTTAATAAATTTGGAGAGCGATCGTAATAGCAAATTTATTACCAGCCATCAATTTCACTCTTCTACTACGCGTGCAGAGGACGTATACTAGAATAATGGTAATATTGTTATTGAAAGCACAATATATTTGACACTTAATAAAGTGTTAAAATCAGAAGATCTTGCCTGAAAATAAAATATTTTCGGTATTTTTTATTTCTTGTCATATCTACGCATTATTATGGTCTCGAAAAAAAACTGTTATGTAGTGCAACAAGATCATTTCCCAGAATATTTTATCTGTAGTCTTGTTATCCTTTATTTAGTTTTTTAATACAAGAAGAAGAAAACACACCAACGCAAAAAGCAACGAACCTCAAAAATAAATATATCGAGTTACCAAAATACTTTTATGTTTTCNAGAGAGAGAGTATATATATATATATATATATATATATATATATATATATATATATATATATATATATATATATATATATATATATATATATAAGGTTTACTAAAAGTCGAAACGTTGGCAGTCCATCGATTATTTTAAAGAGCAAAACACAAGTTCGCTTTCTTATAAATGATAAATATTTATATTTTGGTCATCAGTCTTAGCTTGTCAGATTGTGTGCTATCGCAGGGTATATTGGTCTCTACGCTGCTCGAGTGTTCTTTTGGAAGGAGAAATGGGAGTGTGACTAACCTATTTAAGGGGAATTGAAAAATAGAATATTACAAGAAGCTATTCAAATCTACACACAAACAGAACAATTAAAAGTTTCAATAAATATATACTTAAATCTTTAATAAATGTCTTAATCAAATAATAAGAAATTTCTNGAAGATTCTACGATCGAAAAATGCATATTTATTAGTAGTTTATTATTAGGAGGTTTTTTATATTTTATTTGTTATTCGTTTCGACATAGATTTGAATTCTTTCATTTCTTTTGCAAATCTTAACTTTTTTGTAATTTGTTTATAACAAACGTTTGTTATTAATTTAAAAAATTTGTTTTGTCTGTACTAATTTGTACAAAATTCAAACATTTGAAAGATCTGAAAATGATACTATGTCAATGTGCTGGTGCTAGCTTTAGTTTTAGCTTCCACTTTGCCTGGTTAATAATATTTATTAACATTTTTCAATGAAAAAGTGCATTTTACGAAAACACTAATATAATTATAGTTTCTTATTTTAGTGTACCAAAAACAACTAATATGTTAATCAGTAGATGTGAATCTGCACTCGCATGACTGCTCACTATGAAGCTTACTAATGTGTCCGCCATGTTCAATTAATTACGACAGGTGGGTAATCCACTGAACGTATAATCTAAGTGACCGAATCGTAGAAGCAACATGGTGTAAAGGCTATGAAGAATATTGTTTTCAAGTACATAACCTAAAAGTGAAATGAAACCAAAGAATTCAGAGGTCTGAACTATGCGCTTAGTTTATTGAGATTCTGTGTACAATGTTTTATTTTTCTCTGTCTGGATTTTAAAATAATTTGCCATTACGTACATATTGGCACACAATACTGCAAACTCTGTGAAGTTTTGTCGATTTTCTTCGTGATATTTAATTTTCGAAATAAACAAAAGTGAAAATTTAATACCAAGCAAGTAAAAAAATGTTGAAACTAGGACAAGAATATACAATATTATATAAAGACCTCGGCAAAATTTACTAGTATTTCATACAATTAATGCAAGTAGTGAAACACCACTGATGCTTTTAATGTCTTCACTGACAATATTATACCATTCATTATACTCACACAGCACATTCCACACAAGAAATGGTGACTAAGTCAGAAAAAGATTTTCAAACCATTGTGTATCTAATAGTATATTTTTTCTGCTTCAAAGAGATAACATTCCTTCGTTAATTACCCTTGATATCTCTTTGTATCCTGCAAGAGACTGGTATAATTCCACTAATGATTTTTGTTGTTGGATCAATGACAATTATACACGAATGTTTTATCATGGTCATTAAAATATTTAATGCATTTTCCCTTCCTGTACAAGTTTTAAGGGCTCTAATGATCTTTGATGTTGACGAGCCCTAAA